>VDFB02357942.1:78126-181048 GCA_007258455.2 Sequoia sempervirens
TCTTTCTCTCTCTCCCCCTTCCTCTCTACCCTCATTTTCTCTCCTCTCACTCTCTCTCTCTCACACACACTCACCTCTATCTCATCCTTTCCTCTCCCTCCATCCCTCCACTCTCTACTTCTCTCTTTCTATCATCTCTCTCTACATCTCCTTCCATCTCTATTTATCTTTATCTCCCATCTCCCTCCATAACTCTATATCTCAACTATGCTTCCTCCCTACCTCTCTCTCTCTCTCTCATGCGCACGTGTGCGCACACACACACACATACACACACTCACCTCTATCTCCTCCCTACCTATCCCCCCTCCCCTCTCTACTCTCTCTCTCCTCTCTCTATGTCTCCTTCCCTCTCTACCTATATTTATCTCCACTCTCCCTCTATTTACCTACCTCTCCCTTCATCACTCTGTATCTCACCTATGTTTCCCTACCTACCTAGGGTTGAGGGATTAAAGGTTGAGGGTTGATAATTGAGGGTTGAGGGTTTAATGTATAGGGTAGAGGGAAGAGGGTTTAATGGTTGAGGGTTGAGGGTTGAGGGTTTAAGGGTAAGGTTAGAGAGTTGAGGGTCCAATGTATAGGGTAGAGGGTATAGGGGTTGAGGGATTAGGGTTAAGGGTAGAGGGCAGAGAGTTAAGGGTTTAAGGGTTAAGGAATTAAGGGTTGAGGGTTGAGGGATTAGGTTAGAGAGCTTACTTGGGTTTAAGGGTTGAGGGTATTATAGACACTTAAAATTGTCCTTTGCCTAGATGAACCCACCTTTTCATATCAATTCCTCCTTCTACTTGCATAATTAAATAATTTTAATTATTTAATTATCTTTTAAGGTCTTATTCCTCTATTAATTAAATAATTCTTAATTATTTAATTAATTCATTTTTTCCTTTGTTCTTCACTTGATTAATTAAATAAATTTTGTTTATTTAATTACGTCACTAATTAGCCCCTTCCTTTCTATAATTAAATAAATGCTTATTTATTTAATTATTGTCATTTTTCTACTATAATTAAATAATTATTTTAATTATTTAATTATTCATTATCCTCTTCTTCTATAATTAAATAAATAAATAAATTATTTACTAATTTGTCATTTTCATCCACTTTTGAATTAAATTATTATTTAATTTAAAAGTCAACATGTCACATATCTTTTATAATTAAATAATGCTTTTATCATTTAATTATTCACCTTCCCTCCCAAATTAAATAATTTTATAATTATTTGATTTTCTCCAACAACCTCTTTCTTTGTGCCAACCTCATTGCATGTGCCATTCTTATCTTCTCTTGTCTCATTCATTTTCCACCCTTGATTGAATTATCTTATAATGTAATCTTGTCCATTAATCGTTATCATTTCCCTAACCCTATTTCATACTACAACTTTCAATCTTGGCCATTGATTAAGACATCTTATTGAAATCCAATCTCAACCATCAATCCAAATCAGAACTTGACTATAAATCAACCCTCTCATAGGCCATTTGGGGGGTTGATTCTTCAAGTATCCTTATGCTGCCAAAATTATTCTTGAATCATTCATCCATTTCTATCTATCATCATTCATCTATCATCTCCATCTCAATGTTATGTTTCTGAATTGAGCAACCAACATATCAAGTTAATCGAATAATTCATCCATTATTGTGTCTATTTGAGGTATTGAAGATTTGGATTAGGTAATACATGTTATTGTATTATCATTTTTATTTTATTCAAATTTTTCAAATATAGGTATAGGGTTGAGTGATTAGGGTAGAAAGTGGGGGGAGGATGGAGGGAGAAGGGAGATAGAGATAAGGAGAGAAAGGAGGGAGGGACAAAGATATATGAGAGTTGAGGATCCAAAGTATAGGGTAGATTGTTGAGGACATATAGGGTTGATGGTTTAGGGTATTGAGTTGAGGGTATAGGGTTGATTGTAGAGGGTTAAGGGTAGAGGGTAGAAGGTTTAAGGGTTTAGGGTTTAAGGGTTGGTGCACAAGCACCCAAGCCACCCTTTTCAAATTTGAAGGTCATTTAGATGAGTCGAGGGAATTTAGAGAAGTTTGAGTCTTTATGCTTTATTCAAGGTATAATTGTGCTAAATAATGTCTAAGAGACCATTTGGAATGTAACTAGGGTGGTTTTTAAGTCATTTGTATTTGGGGTCAAAAAGTTGCACAAAAATGCAAAATGTTGTTAAACAAAAAGTTGTTAAAATGTTATTTTAGGGAATATAAAAGGACAAAAGAATTTGAAAAGTAGTTAGGAGTTTTGGGAAGTTGAAACTTGATTGGAAAATGTATTTAAAGCCTCTTGAAGGCCCGAGCCTGGTTGCTAAAGTTGTATTTGAAGATTTCCAAACAATAAACAATGCATTTTCTACTATATCTCTGGAATTTTGAACTTTGCAAGGGTTTTACAGTCCCATACCACCTGCACTTTCTTTGTAACTTATGGTAATGTGTGGTAGTATGAATTATTTTTCATTTGTATCTATTTTGAGGGTTTAATATCAAGTTTTGAGAGAGATCTATCTAGTTTTCTGAAAACTACCTGTAACAAGCCAATAAGTGTTTTGTTTGGGAATTAAATAATAAATTGAGCCATTCCTCCTACTTTCCTACTTGTTACTCAGAGGAATGGCATGTCCATTGGTAGGTTATGTTTTCCTTTGGTTTTGAAGGCAGGGAAGATAAGTTGTGTGAAATGGGAGTGTTGCCCTAGGGCCAAACATGGTGTTCTTCATGTGAAAGAGAGGTGTTCTGATGTGATTTTGATAAATTGTTGAAAGAATGATGTATTTAATGGATTTATGAGTTTTTTTAGAGTATATGAAAGGTTTTTGATGCATTATTTTTGTCAAGAAATCCCTAGTATATGGATTTTCAATAAAACCCTAGTGGTTTGTAGGAAAAAGGAGGGTTTCTTGGATCAACATTAAAAAAGTCTTGAATCTAAGAATTGATTGTGGAATTGGGAGTCATGACACACTTCTAGTGACTGCCTATGGAGATTTGGTGAAAAAAAAGTGATAGGAATTACTTCATTTGAAAAACAAGGCTAATTTAGTAGCCTAAAATAGGGGTGGTTTAATGGTTCTCCAGATGGCCATGAAGAAAGCACTTGAAACCTTTTAAGATTTGGTTTTGGGGTCTATGGTGAACCTTTATTGATGTTTGGTTGGAATTTTTATGTCCTCCAAAATATAAGTCCATTTGTTGATTTTTGAAGGCTAGAAGCCTATTTGTGTTGTCTTGGGACAGTTTGAGAGAATTGAGTTGTGACGGTTGTTTCCTTGCTTGTATTTGATCAAATTGAGTTAGATATTGAGTATCAACCACCTTGTTTGCATCAAGTGGTATCTGAGCTTAGGGATAAGGTCTCTTGTTGATGATTTGATTGGTTTTTGTAGGTTTGAAAAGAGTTGATTGGTAGGTGAAAAGACAGATTGGTGAAGATGCCTCTGAAAGGTGTTGGTGTTTCTAGAGAGTGGAATGATCTTAAGGAAAAACATGGTAAGCTTCTAGAGTCACATAATGTAGTTTTGGCAAGGCTTGTTGCCTTGGAGACAAAGAAAAGGAGAGATGAGAATGAAGAAAGTGAAATAGAGGAAGATGACGAAGAATATGAGGATGTTGATGAAGAACTAGACCCTGAAGATTAGAGGATGGTAAAGATGCTCAAAGTAGTAAAAGGTGATTCTCATAAGGAAAAATTTGATCTTCCTATGTATGTTGGTAATTTAAATGAAGAAGAATTGCTTGATTGGATTGATGCTATGGATAATTACTTTGAAAATGAAGACATTTCAAATGAGCAAATGGTGAAGGTGGCAAAAAAAAAACTCAAAGGTCATGCTCTTCTATGGCAAGAATATGAACAAGAAGAGAAGATAAAATAAGGAAATTGAAGGATTACTTCTTGGGACAAGATGGTACAAAAATTGAAAGGTAAATTCTTCCACAGGATTATGAAGTTCAATTGTATAAGAAGTTGCAAGGTTTGAAACAAAAAGATCTTGATGTCAAGTCATACACTGATGAATTTTACAAATAAAGTATAAGGTCAAGAAGGGATGAAGATGAGGCTAAAAAGGTGGCTAGATATATAGGTGGTTTGAGATTCAATATTCAAGATGAACTTGTTGTTGCTAACCCAAAGTCTGTTGAAGAGTGTTTTCAATTAGCAATCAAGGTGGAGGAACATATTAAATTGGAGACAAGAGAAATCAGTTAGAGGAAGAGGTGCTAACACAAGAGGGAGAGGAACAATCCCCACACCAAAGAAGCCATCGGAAGAACAAGAAGGAGCAAGTAGAGGTAAGGAGCAAGGTGTTGATACTAGATGAGGTTTTAGAGGTAGAGGAAGGTTTAGTGGTGGTAGAAACTCTAATGATTTTGTAGGGAGATGTTATACTTGTAATGAATATGGTCACCCATCTTAGAAGTGTTCTGAAAGGTTTGGTAGTTCATCTAGTGGTGAAAAGAGGATTGATAGGAGGGCACAAATAATTCAAGAAGAGGAGTGTGAGAGTAATCATCCTACAAGTTTAAAAGTTGTTAGATTGAAATAGGGGAAATGTTGATGATGAGGAAGACAATATTGAAGGAAGCAAAAGAGGTGGAACCTTTGCAAAGAAAGAGCCTCTTCAAGACTACATGTAAGTGAAAGAATAAGGTATGTAGAGTTTTCATTGATTTTGGTTCTATATAGAATATGGTGTCTAGTGAGATGGTAAACAAGTTGAATCTGCAAAATGTTCCTCATGAGTTGCCATATAAAGTGTCTTGTTTGAGTGATGGACAATCTTTGTTAGTTAATGAAAAAGTTGTGGTAGATTTCCAGATTGGAGGCTATAGAGATAGTGTAGTTTGTGATATTATTCCCATGTATTTTTGACACCTACTCCTAGGTAGACCCTAGCAATATGACAGGTGTGCAATATATGATGGCAAAGAGAACACCTATACCATAGTCAAAGATGGGTGTAAGTTTGTTTTGACTCCACTTGTGGAAGATGAGAAAGGTAAGACCAAGGTGATAATGTGTGGAAAGAAAGAATTGGTAAATGATGCAAAGGAAGACACAAAAGTGAGTACTACAGTCAATTTAAAGTCTGAAAATGTTTTGGCAGTGGGTGTAAAGGTTGATTATGGTTTGTTGACAGTAGATTGGAATAAGAATGTGTTGATTGGTACAATGGTGTGCCCTTTGGTTGAAAGAAAGATGAAAGAACAAGTGATCTCTATAGGTACTATGGGTACAATGGGTTATAAGGATAGTAAAATGATGATAGGTGTTGATAGGACATGAAGTCTGAAGATAGAGGTAAAGGGGCAGAGTGCACAAAGACTTGAGGATAGATATAAGTATTGAGATGAGGTAAAAGAAAAGACAGATCAAGGGAATACTAACTTGTGTTTGGTTTTAGGTGTTGATAAAGGAATGGAATCTGGTTTTTATCAAAGAATAGGGAAAAGACCATTTTCAGGTCTAAATGTAAAGATGAAGATAAATTCAATTGTAATTAATGTCAAGAGTGTAGGGCATATTATAAGTTCATTGTGTATGAACTAGAGGAATGCTTTTTAAGATCAAAGAGAATATGGAGCATGGTACAAGATTTGACTCATGTGGCATGAGTTCTTTTTCTATGGGGGTGTATGGTGTAGAAGCACCCAAGCCAGCCTTTTCAAATTTGAAGGTCATTTAGATGAGTGTAGGGAATTTAGAGAAGTTTGAGTCTTTATGCTTTAGTCAAGGTATAATTATGCTAAATAAGGTCTAAGAGACCATTTTCAATGTAACTAGGGTGGTTTTTAAGTTATTTGTATTTGGGGTCAAAAAAATGCACAAAAATGCAAAATGTTAAACAAAAGGTTGTTAAAATGTTGTTTTAGGGAATATGAAGGGACAAAATAATTTGAAAAGTAGTTAGGAGCATTGGGTAGTTGAAACTTTATTGGAAAATGTATTTAAATCCTCTTGAAGGCTCGGTCCTGGTTGTTGAAGTTGTATTTGAAGATTTCCAAACAATAAACAACACATTTTTCTACTAAATCTCTGGAATTTTGAACTTTGCAAGGGCTATATGGTCACGTACCACCTACACTTTCTTTGTAACTTATGGTAATGTGTGGTAGTATAAATTAGTTTTCATTTTTATTTATTTTGAGGGTTTAATATAAATTTTTGAGAGAGATCTATCTAGTTTTATGAAAATTGCCTATAACAAGGCAGTAAGTGCTTTGTTTGGGAATTAAATAATGAATTGAGCCATTCCTCCTACTGTCTTGTCCTATTACTTAGAGTAATGGAATTTATGTTGATATTTTAGGGTTTCCTTTTGCTTTGAAGGAAAGGAAGATAAGTTGTGTGAAATGGGAGTGTTGCTCTAGGGCCAAACATGGTGTTCTTCATGTGAAAGAGAAGTGTTGTGATGTGATTTTGATAAATTTTTGAAAGAATGATGTATGTAATAGATTTATGAGTTTTTTCAGAGTATATGAAAGGTGTTTGATGCATTAGTTTTGTTAGGAAATCCCAAGTATATGGATTTTCAATAAAACCCTAGTGGTTTGTAGGAAAAAGGAGGGTTTCTTGGATCAACATTAAAAAAGTCTTGAATTTGAGAATTGATTATGGAATTGGGAGTCATGACACACTTCTAGTGACTGTCTATGGATATTTGGTGAAAAAAAAGTGAATAGGAAGTACTTCCTTTGAAAAATAGGGCTAATTGAGTAGCCTAAAATAGGTGTGGTTTAATGTTGCTCAAGATTAGTGTGAAGAAATCATTGGAAACCTTTTGAGATTTGGTTTTGGGGTCTATTGTGAACCTTTATTGATGTTTGGTTGGCCTTTGTATGGCCTTCTCCAAAAGATAAGTCCATTTGTTGATTTTTGAAGCCTAGAAGTCCATTGGTGTTATTTTGGGATAGTTTGAGAGAATTGAGTTGTGAAGGTTGTTTCCTTGTTTGTATCTAATCAAATTGAGTTAGATATTGAGTATCAAGCACCTTGCTTGCATTAAGGGTTTAGGGTTGAGGGTTTAGGTTTGAGGGTAGAGGGTTTAGGGTATAGGTTTGAGGGTATATGGTTAAGGGATTAGTGTCGAGGGTCCAATGTATAGGGAAGAGGGTATAAGGGTTGAGGGTTGAGGGTTTAAGGGTTGAGGGTTTAGGGATTAAGGGTTGAGGGTTGATAATTGAGGGTTTAGGGTTTAATGTATAGGGTAGAGGGTAGAGGCTTTAAGGGTTGAGGGTCGAGATTTTAAGGTTGGGGGTAGAGGGTTGAGGGTATAGGGTTGATGGATTAGAGTTGAGGGTCCAACATATAGGGTAGAGGGTATATGGGTTGAGGGTTTAGGGTTTAAGGGTTGAGGGTTGAAGGTAGAGGGTTGAGGGTTTAAGGGTTGAGGGGTTAAGGGTTGAGGGTTGAGGGATTAAGGTAAAGAGTTTAATTAGGTTTAAGGGTTTAAGGGTTGAGAGATTAGGGTTGAGGGTAGAGGGTATTGGTTTGAGGGTAGAGGGTAGAGGGTTTATGGGTTTAGGATTTAAGGGTTGAGGGATTATGATTTAGGGTTGAGTGTTTAAGGGTTTAAGGTTTTAGGGTATAGGGTTAAGGGATTATGGAAGAGAGGGAGGGATGTATGGATGGAGAGATGGAGGGAGAATTGAGATAGAGATAAGGAGAGAAGAGGAGGGAGGGACAAAGATAGATGAGGGTTGAGGATCTAATGTATAGGGTAGAGGGTTGAAAATTGAGGGTATAGGGTTGAGGACGTATAGGGTTGATGGTTTATGGTATTGGGTTGAGGGTATAGTATTGATGGATTAGGGTAGAGGGTTGAAGGTAGAAGGTAGAAGGTTTAAGGGTTTATGGTTGATGGTTTAGGGATGAGGGTAGAGGGTTTAGGGATGAGGGAGGGTTTAGGGTATAGGTTTGAGGGATTAGGGTTGAGGGTTTTAAGGATGGTAGAGGGTTGATAGTATAGGGTTGAGGGATTAGGGTATTGGGTTGAGGGTAGAGGGTTTAAGAGTAGAGGGTTAGGCGTAGAGGGTAGAGGGTTAAGGTTTTAAGGGTTTAAAGGGTAGAGGGTAAAGGGTTAAGGGTAGAGGGGAAAGAGATAGAGAGAGTGAGTGAGTGAGTGAGAGAAAGATATACCTAAGAGGGGAGATGGGGTAGGAGGGAGATACTTGAGAGAGAGATGGAGGGAATGGGAGAGAGATAAAGGGAGGGAGGGTTAAGGGTAAAGGGTAGAGGGTTTAAGGGTTAATTGTTTAGGGTTTAGGGTTTAGGTTAAGGATAGATGGGAGAGATATAGAGGGAGTGAGTGAGAGAGAGAGAGAGGGAGGGAGTGGGAGAGAGATAGAGGGAGGGAGGGTTAAGGTGATGTAGGAGCACCTTAACAATTTTCGTTAGATGGTGCATTTTGGAGTCTTATTTTGGTTTTTGTTTTAGTGTGTTTCAAATAAGGTATATGTAGACCAAATTCAATTTATTTAGGGGTCATGTAGGTGCTTGTAGTAGTTTTACAAAAGTTATTCAAATAATGTAAAAGTTGCAATGACAAATTTGACAAATTATGTTTGTATTGGAATGTGAACGGTCACCCATTCAAAAAATAGTTTGGGACCATTGGAATTCAAGTTGGAAATGTTTAAAAGCCTCAAAAATATTTGAGGCAAGGTTGTTGATGATTTTTGTGGCAAGAAAACAAAGGAGATACTCTACTTTTGTGGAATTTATGTGTTTTCTTGTGTTTTCTAGCTTTGTACGGCCCCGTACAACAACATCATGATATGAAACTTATGTGAAGTGCTAGTGTTTTGAGTCTTCTTTCATTTGAATCTAGTTTCATTGATTTTCATCTTTATTGGTGGGAGATAAAGGCAATTTTCTATAAGTTACTTGATAGACTAGGGTTTCAATGGTTTTGAAGCAAAACATGTAAAATCCGGCCATTCCACCATTGGAAAATTGTAAAAACTGGTGGAATGGACCATGTGAGTGTGTTTTTAAAGTTTTTGGTAGTTTTAGGGTAGGGTGATGGTGTTTGCAGGGGTTTTTCTTGAGCCCCAGCCTAACATCTTTATGTGTCAGGCTTGGTTAGATAGGACTTTGGTAGGACAACAAATATTTGTGAAGGTTTGATGAAACAAACTATAGAATCCAACCCTATGTGACCTGAGAAGACTGTAGATGAATATTTTTGGTGTTTGGTAGTTGAATTTGAGGCACTTGCTTTGTAAAAGTGGCCTAATTAGGCCTTATTTCAACGTTGAGGCTCAATTTGTGGAGATTATTCTAAAACAACCTAGGAAACCAAGTTGATAGGTTGTAAAGCAAGATAATGGGTGTCTGAAAAAGTGAAGGCTTTGTCCAATTTAGGCCTTCTCTAAAAGATATGCAAATAAAAGGTGATGTGGAATACTACAAGCGTGGAGGTCAATTTATGAAGGAACCAACCCTTGTAAGGGTTTTCAGGCTTGAAGACCTAGTGAATTTGAAGTGTTAAAGCCTACCTCACCCTGCTCTATATCAGGTGGTATCAAAGCTTTGAATTTAGATCAGTTGAGGAAAAGGAATTGAGTTTGAAGAAGAGAAATTATAAGGTAAAGCATATAAGATGCCTTGTAAAGGTGGTTTAGTTGTTGCTAGGGAGTTAAGAGCCCTAAGGGAGTTTCAAGAAGTTATGGCAACCAAGATGGAAGCACTGGAGAAAAGAGAAAAGAGAGATAAGGGTATTGTAGATGAGAGCGACCCTGAAGATGAGGAAGAGGGTGAAAGTGAGAACCCCTGAGAAGTATCACATGAGTAGATGGATCATGAAGAAAGGAAGTTTCTACAAGTTCTTAAGGTTGTGAAAGGAGAGACACAAGAAGTGAAGATGGAGCTACCTATGTATGGTGGAAAAATGGATGGTGAAGAGGTGATTGAATCGATAAATACCTTAGAAAACTATTTTGATTATAAGGAGGTGACTAAAGAAAAGAAGGTCAAATTTGCAAAAACAAAATTGAAGGGTCCTACATTGACATGATGCAATTACACCCAAGAGGAGAGGGTAAGGAAAGGTAAAGCAAATATTAGCTCATGGGATAGGATGGTGGCTAAGGTGAAAAGCCAATTCCTACCAATGGATTATGAAATCCAGGTGTTTAGAAGGTTGTAGAACCTTAAGAAAAAGCATTTGGATGTTATGTCATATATTGAGGAGTTTCATAGGCTGAGCATAAGTTCTAGACACATTGAAGATGAAAGGGAGAAGGTATCAAGGTACTTGAATGATCTGAGATTCAATATTCAAGATGAGATAAGCCTCACTACTCTTATAACAGTTGAGGAGTGCTTACAAATGGACACTAAGGAAGAAGAAAGGATAAAGAGGAGGCAAGAAAAAAAGCCAGGGGTAGAGGAAATAAATTTAGAGGCAGGGGAACTTTTGGTGGAAGAGCATCATCACAAAGAGCACAAGGAGAACCAAGTGCAAATCAAGAACAAAATGGAGAAATAAGGGGTAGTTTTAGAGGTAGAAGGCCAAGTGGTAGAATTAGGTTCAATGGACAAGGTAGAGGGTCTAATACCTTCTCTGGAAGGTGCTACAATTACAACCAATTCAGACACCCAACTTGGAAGTGCTCAGAAAAACAAGGTGCAAGCTCTCATGGAGGTGAGAGGAGGACACAAATAGTGCATGAGGAGGACAATGAGAGTGTGAATTCACCTTCTCTACATGTTTCTCTAGAGGTAGGTGAGTCCCTAATGTTAAGGAGGACACTAATCAAGGTACCAACCAACAAAGAACCCCCACAAAGGAAGGCATTATTCAGGACATGTAAAGCACAAGGGAAGGTAAGCAAAGTAGTTGTAGATTCTAGTTCAATAGATAATTTAATGTCTTTAGAGATAATAGAAAAGTTCAAACTAAAAAGGAACCCACACCCAACACCCTATAAAATTTCATGGCTCAATAAGGGTTAGTAAGTTTTGGTGAATGAGTAGGCTTGGGTTGAATTTAACGTTGGTGCATACAAGGACAAGATACTATGTGACATCATCCCTATGGATGTATGCCACTTACTCCTAGGAAGGCCTTGGAAGTTTGATAGAAAGGCCAAGCATGATGGGCAGAAGAACATATATGTGATAGAGAAGGATGGAGTGTCATACACCCTTACACCTTTACAAGATGATAGTGTAGTTCATGAAGGACCAAGTGTGATGGTGGTTAAGGAGAAATTTTTTTTGAAGAGTTTAAATGATGAATAAATTGGTTATGCCATCATTGGGAAGCCTACATCAACCATGTCAATAGAAAATGGAGAAAAAATACCTGAAGAAGTGCAGACCCTGTTAGATAAGTATAAAGAGATATGTGTGGGGGAGCTTCCTAGTTCATTACCCCCATAAGGGATGTGATTCATCACATTGATCTTATCCTTGGTGCAAGCTTTCCAAACAAGGCAACATATAAAATGACACCCAGGTAAAATGAAGAGATAAAAAATCAGATTCAAGGATTGTTGGGATAAGGTCTTATAAGGGAAAGCTTGAGCCCTTTTGTTGTGCCTACTGTTTTGGCACCCAAGAAAGATGGAGATTGAAGGTTATGTACTGATTCAAGAGAAATTAATAAGATAACAATTAGGTACAGATTTCCTATACCCCAGATGGAGGATCTAATGGACAGTTTAGCAGGTGCATGCTACTTCTCAAAAATTGACTTAAAAAGTGGATACCATCATATTAGAATAAGGGAAGGAGATGAGTGGAAGACCACCTTCAAGACCAATGAGGGTTTGTATGAGTGGCTGGTGGTGCCATTTGGGTTATCAAATTACCCAAGTACATTCATGAGGCTGATGAATGAGGTTCTAAAGAAATTCATAGGAAAATTTGTGGTGGTATACTTGGATGACATCCTTGTATACAACAAGACAAAGGAGGATCACTTGCAACACTTGGATATGGTGTTGAAGAAGTTGAATGAGGAGAAGATTATGATAAACCTCAAAAAATGTGAATTCATGAAGCAAGAACTTGTTTACCTTGGTTTTGTGATCTCCCAAGGTACCTTAAAGATGGATCCCTCAAAGGTAGAATCCATTCTCAGCTGACCAACTCCTAAGGAAACAACAAAGGTAAGGAGTTTTCATGGCTTAGCTAGCTTCTATAGGAAGTTCATCAAAAGCTTTAGCCATATTTTTTCACCTATCATTGATACTATCAAGGGAGATAAGAAGAATATGTTTCAATGGGATGATGAAGTTGAGAGGAGCTTTGAATACTTGAAGACAAGAGTGGCTCAACAACCCATACTCACATTGCCTGACTTTAGAAAGATATTCACCATTGAGTGTGATGCAAGCAGGTATGCCATAGGTGCAATCCTGAGTCAAGATGGGAGGCCAATAACATTATTTAGTGAAAAGCTCAATGAAGCCAAAAGGAAGTATTCCTCATATGACCTTGAGCTCTATTCAATGGTCCAGTCCCTCAAGAAATGGAGGAACTACCTCTTGCCAAAGGAATTCATTCTCTTCATAGATAATCATGCTTTGAGCTTTTTGAACATTCAAGACAAGTTAAGTCATAGGCACATGAAATGGATGGAGTATCTGTAGGCCTACACCTTTACAATCAAGCACAAGAAGGGACAAGCAAATAAGGTTGTTGATGCCTTGAGTAGGAGATCTATGATGGTGCAAGAAGTACAACTCCAAAGTGTTGGGATAGATGCACTAAAAGGTATGTATAAAGATGATGATGATTTCAAAGATGCATTTGCTATTTGCAGTCAACGTCAAGATGCTTTTCACAGTGAGTATTTTGATTTTGTGTTCCAAGATGGTTTTCTATTCAAGGGTGCTTAGTTGTGTGTACCAAAATGCTCTATGAGGGAAAATTTGATAAGGAAAAAGCATTGTGGTATTTTGAGTGGACACTTTGGGTTTGAAAAAACCTTGGATCAAGTCAAGAGGTTCTATCATTGGCCGAGGATGCATGTGGATGTCAAGACATTTGTAGAGTTGTGGGATATGCCAAAGGGCTAAAGGCTCTAGTTCCAATGCAAGAATCTATCAACCTTTTCCCATACCTGACCGGCCATGGGAGTCAATTAGTATGGACTTTGTATTGGGTCTTCCCAAGACACAAAGGGGGTATGATAGCATTTTTGTTGTGGTGGATAAGTTTAGTAAGATGACCCATTTTCTTCTTGTTGAGAAAATGTGTCTCAAAATCAGTGATATAACCCTAGTACTATCACCAATCAACTCAGAATTACATAAGTGTTAGTTTCATTCTTATACCGTTGTACTGCTTGGTGACTGTGAGAGAGGTGGGTAGTGTGGTATACTGCCATACTGCTAGGTCCTTCTAGTCAAGACGAGGTAGTGCGGTGATATCACCATATTGTGGGAGTCTTCAAGCTAAGACACAGTAGTGCAATGTATACCACCATACCACAAGAGCTTCTCACCTGTCTAGCAGTAGTGCGGTTACCACCATCCCATGAGAGTCTTCTAGCTATTGACCGGTAGTGCGGTTATTTCCATACAGTGGGAACCTACTAGCAGTCAAGTGGTAATGTGGTGAATGATCGTGGACTTGGTTGACTATTGAGGTGTACGCTAATCAGTGGAGGACGGTGCTAACTTGGAGATGGTTGTTCGATGACTGGGAAGTTCAACAATTTCTCAACAGAGGAAACTGAATTGAACCATTTGTACAAAGAATAAATCGATCTTGGTTGTTGCTATACATTGCAACATACTGTAACTATTATTGGTTCAATTGGTTCAATGGTCGAATGATCAGTGTGTGTTCTTCATTGTATGTTGTATATGCATTGTAATAGTGAGACATAACAAAGTGATCATAATTTTTTTTGTACGAGGTTGATCAGGGAAATGTTGCTTCTATGAGATTAATTATCTAAAAGGAGAGTTTGTAACTTGTATGTAATTTGATTACTATAATACAAGAGATTTTTGTTTAGTGTGGTGGGTTTTTCTGTCGTAAGGGTTTTCCAACGTAAATATGGTGTTCAATTGTGTATGTGTTTATTTTTCTATTCTGTTATTCCTTTCATGTGCATCATAATGAACTGTAATTGAAAAAATTAAAGACATATTTGCATTCTTCTCTGAGGTTTGACATTAGGAGAGTTTGTTCCGCATCTTTAGCTTTCCTTACGAGTGGTATCAGAGCCTGGCCAGTTGTGTTATCCTTGTGGGTAGGTTGGGTTTTTTGAGTCAATTCTATTCAATGGGAGTCTTGTAGAAGTCTGGTAATTTAAATTACAAATTGTGATGGCAATGGCAAGTACATCAGGAAAGATTGAAATTGAGAAATTGAATGGCAACAATTTTGAGTTGTGGAAACTCAAAATGGAAGATTTGTTGGTTGATCGTGATCTTTGACTTGATGTGTCTGGAACGAAACCTTTTGGCATGAAGCAAGAAGATTGGGACCTCGCAAACAAAAAAGCAAAAGGGTTGATAAGACTCTATTTGGGATACTTTGTTCTTCTAAATGTTCATGAAGATAAGACTACATCTTCTTTATGGAAAATACTGGGAGACATTTATCAGGGCAAGTCCTTAGTGAATAAGTAGTTCTTAACGAAGAAGTTGTACTCTTTGAAAATGCAGGAAGGATCATATATTCTTGATCATTTGAATGCTTTTAATGTGATGATTGCTTAGTTAACATCTATGGGTGTGAAGATTGATGAGGAAGATCATTGTATGCTATTGTTATGTTCTTTTCTAGATTCTTGGGATCACTTGGTGATGGCTATTGGGAGTATGACATCCACTTTTAAGATGGAAGAGGTTGTTGCTTCTTTGTTATCAGAAGAGATGATAAGGAAATCTTCTGAGATGGAAAAGGAGGCTCTTGCTATTTGAGGTAGATTGCAAAACAAAGGCAAGAAGAATGAAAAGAAGTTCAAATTGAAATAAGAAGGAAGATCAAAGTCTCTTGGAAAGAAGTCCAAGGTGAAGTGCTAGAATTGTGGGTAGCCTGATCATGTCCAAAAGGATTGCAAAGAGGAGAAAAATAAGAAGAATAATTCTTCCAATAATGATTCTTCTTAGAGTGATGCAGATTCCTTCATTGCAGCCTTGGCAACTCAGGCATCAGATGATGTCTAGCTGATTGATTTTGGAGCATCTTTCCACATGACATATCATAGAGACTGGTTCACAAAGTATGAAAAATATGATGGTGGAAAGGTGCATTTAGCAAGCGATTCATCTCTAGAAATTGTTGGCTAAGGAATAGTCAGAATTCAGTTCCCTGATGGAAGAGTGAAGGGAATCAATGATGTAATGTATATACCAGGTCTGGCTTAAAACTTACTTTCTATTAGTAAGTTGAACGATGTTGGAGTGCAAGTCATATTCTCTAACAATGGCTGAAAAATGACTAGAGGCTCATTGGTGCTAGCGAAGGGCACTCAAATTGGTACTTTGTATAAGTTGGACGCACTTGTTGCTCAATGCAATATTGTCTCTACAAAGTCACAAAAGGTTGCTCGTGGAGAGGAGGAAAAAGTTCCTGGTAGTGCAAACTCTATGGAAATTAAACTTCCAACATAAAATACTATGTTCTGGCATCATATGCTTGGCCACATTGGAGAAAAAGGTTTAAAAACTTTGAAAAATAAAAACTTGGTTGAAGGGCTTGATGACTATAACCTTGAATTCAAATTTTGTGAAAATTGTATATATGGAAAACAACGCTGTGTTTCATTTTATTCTTGTCCTCATAAATATTATGGTATACTTGATTACATTCATTCTGATGTGTGTGGTCCAGTGAATGTTCCTTCATTATCGAAATCTAAATATTATGTTTCCTTTATTGATGACTATTCGAGAAGGGCATTTGTGTACTTAAAAATTAAATAAGAAGTGTTCAATCATTTTAAGGAATTTAAAAACCTTGTGGGAGATCAAACTAGAAGAAAAATAAAGTGTTTAAGGACTGCCAATGGCGGTGAGTTTTGTTCTGATGAGTTTGAAAGGTACTGTAAAGATCATGGAATTAAAAGACATAAAACTGCACCCTATACTCCGTAGCAAAATGGAGTTGCTAAAAGATTCAACAGGATGGTGATGGAAAGGGAAAGAAGTATGTTGAGCAGTGCTGGCTTGGAGGAGAAATTTTGGGCTAAGGCAATTGCAACAAAATGTTACTTAATAAATCATTCCCCTAACTCTGCTATTGTTGATAAAACAGCTTTGGAAACATGGTTTGGAAAGAAGCCCTCTCTAAGAAATATTCAAATCTTTGGTTGTGAGGCATATGCATATGTGCCAAATGAAAAAAGATCTAAATTGGAAAATAAGGTTGTTAAATGTATTTTTATTGGCTATAGTGCTGACATAAAAGGATACAAGCTTTGGAATCCTAAGATTGAAAAGGTTTTGTACAGTAGGAGTGTTATTTTCATGAGCTGGAGCCTTCTACTTTGGATTTGCAGTCAAAGAAAAAATCATAAAACAAAGACGATGTAGTTGAAATTCCTCCCACACTAGATAAAAAGGAATTAATAATTCTACATGTACCTGAATTTGAGGAGAGCTCGAGCAGCTCTGAGAGTTCTGAAGAAGAACCACAACCTCATCCTCAACCTTTGAGGAGGTCTACACGTGAGAAGAAACAACCTAATAGGTATGGGTTCTCTATGTTAGATTCTACTTATTCCTATTCTTTGATTACTAATACTGAGGAGCCTAGGACTGTAAAAGAGGCAATTGAAATGTCTGATTCAGATTCCTGGTTGGAAGCCATGAATGAAGAAATGGCATCATTAAAGAGAAATGATACTTGGGATCTAGTTCCATTGCTTAAAGGTAGAAAGCATGTGGTATGTAAATGGGTATTTAAAAAGAAAATTGGTCTAAATGGCAGTATTAAAAAGTATAAAGTGAGGTTGGTTGCAAAGGGATATTCCAAAGTAGAGGGAATTGATTATGGAGATATTTTTTCTCTTGTAGCTAAGCTGGCGTCTACCAGATTTCTTTTGTCACTTGCAGCAGCATATGACTTAAAGATTGAACAGATGGATGTGAAGAAAAAATTTCTTCATGGTGATCTTGAAGAAGAAATTTATATGTCCCAACCTGAGCACTTTGTGGAAAAAGGTAAAGAAAATTTGGTTTGCAAGTTAAAGAAATCTCTATATGGTTTGAAACAGTCGCCTAGAATGTGGTACCAAAATTTTGACACATATGTTTTGTCACTAGGATTTGTAAGATCAAAATATAATTATTGTGTGTATTACCAAGCTGAGAATGATCATATTTTAATTATTGCCCTGTATGTGGATGATATGTTATTCATTAGGAATAGTAAGTTGATGATTTTTGATCTAAAATATCAATTTTCTGTAAAGTTCAAAATGAAATATCTTGGTGCAACTACCTATATTTTGGGGATGGAAATAACTAGGGACAAGAAAAACAAAAAGCTTTGGCTTAGCCAGAGTAAGTATATTAACATTGTTCTGGAGAGATTTAGTATGACTAATTGCAAGTAGCTAGTTGTTCCAGTTTTGTAGGGAATGAAGCTATCTATTGAAGATTGTCCAAAATCTCCTACTGAGATGGAGGACATGACCAAATTTCCTTATGCTAGTGCATTTGGCAGTTTAATGTATGCAATGGTCTATATAAGACCAGACATTGCCCAAGCAGTGGGAGTACTTAGTCATTTTATGGAAAATCTAGGAAGAACACATTGAGATGCTACGAAAAGAGTGTTTAAATATCTAAAGGGAACTTCATAATATGCTTTGTGTTACCATGGAAATTTGGTTGAATCACAGAGGACTCTCAGTATTTGTGGGTATGTGGATTCTGATTGGGCAGGGGACATTGACAATAGAAGATCCGCCAGTGGATATATTTTCATGGTGAATGGTGGTGCAGTTAGTTGGATGAGCAAGCAGTAGGTTGTAGTTGCTTTGTCCACTATGGAGGTAGAATACATGGTAGCTATGCACGCCTGTAAGGAAGCAATCTAGTTAAAACATTTGTGTTCTAACATTGGGTTTGATGCAGGGCAGGTTATAATTTACTACAATATTCAGAGTGTTATTTGTATGGTAAAAAATCCTACTTTCCATGCTAGGACAAAACATATTGATGCATAGTATCACTTCATATGAGATATGGTGGAGGATGGAAAGGTCTGTTTAGAAAAAGTGGATACTTTGGAAAATGTCGCAGATGCATTAACGAAACCAGTGAGCACAGACAAGTATAGGTGGTGTGCCAATTCAATGGACCTTAGGGTCCAGAATATTCAGTGACTTCATAAATTGAAAAGGGTTCAGTGAGTTCTTCATCAAGTGGGAGATTGTTGAGAAAATGTGTCACAAACTCACTGGTATAACCTTGGTACTGTCACCAATCAGCTTAGAATTGCATAAGTGTTACTTTCATGGTTATAGCATTGTACCGCTTGGTGACTGTGAGAGAGGTATGGTAGTGCGGTATACCACCATACCGCAGGATCCTTCTAGCCAAGGTGCGATAGTGTGGTGATACTGCCATATCACAGGAGTCTTCAAGCTGAGATGCAGTAGTGTGGTGTATAATGCCATACCATGGGAGCTTCTCACCTATCTAGCGGTAGTGCGATTACCGCCATCCTACGAGAGTCTTCTAGCTATCGAGTGGTAGTGTGATTACCGCCATACTGCGGGAGCCTACTAGCGGTCGAGTGGTAGTGTGGTGAATGAGCGTGAACTTGGTTTATTGTTGAGGTGTACATCGATCAATGGAGGATGGTGTTGACTTGGAGATGGTCATTCGATGATTGGGAAGTTTGACAGTTTCCCAACAGAGGAAACTGAATTGAACCGTCTGTACAAAGAATGAATCGATCTTGATTGTTGCTATACATTGCAACGTACTATAACTGTTATTGGTTCGATTAGTTCGATGGTCAAATCATCAGTGTGTTTTCTTCATTGTATGTTGTATATGCATTGTAATAGTGAGACATAACGAAGTGATCAAACAAAATTTTGTACGAGGTTGATCAAGGAAATGTTGTTGCTATGAGATTAATTATTTGAAAGGAGAGTCTGTAACTTGTATGTAATTCTATTACTATAATACACGATATTTTTCTTTGGTGTGGGGGGTTTTCCTCTCGTAAGGGTTTTCCCACGTAAATCTAGTGTTCAATTTTGTATGTGTTTATTTCTCTATTTTGTTATTCCTTTCATGTGCATCATAATGAATTGTAATTGCAAAATTTAAAGACATATCTACATTCTTCTCTGAGGTTTGAAATTGGGAGAGTTTGTTTCGCACCTTTAGCTTTCCTTACAGTTCCTTGTAGAAGTAATAATGATGCATCTCATATTGCTATACCGTTTTTCAAGGAGATTGTAAGGATTCATGGACTTCCTTTGACCATTGTGAGTGATAGAGATTCTAAGTTCATAGGTCACTTTTGGAGGACCTTGTGGAGGAAACTAAGAACAAACATGACATTCAGTTTTTACTATCATCCACAAATGGATGGGCAGACAAAAGTAGTCAATAGGTCACTTGGGAACTTGCTAAGGTGTCTTACCAAGGAGCATGATCAGCAATGGGATTTGATAATCCCTCAAGCAGAGTATGCATATAATAATTCCATCAACCGAAGCATAGGAAGGAGTCCATTTGAAGTAGTATGCATATAATGATTACATCAATCGAAGCATAGGAAAAGAGACCGCTAAAACTAAATTTGCTAGTTCGGCAACATCCTCTACTCGAACTAGATCAACAAGGAGCTCAACACCCCTATCCGGTCATGCAAAGAAGTCAGCCCCTACAAAAGCTCAAGTTAAGGCATCCAGTAAAAGGAAAAAGAATAAGAGCACAAGAGTGTATACAACTATTTTAGATGATGAAGAGACATAATCTAATGAATAATTTAGAGAAATAAAGCATATGGGCACCCCTTCAACAACAACAGTCAAGCCCTTCAGTGAGGAGGAGAAAACAAAGAAGAAGATGAAGCCTGACAATCTAGGTATGTCAGTAGAGGAAGTTGAAAGAGGTATAATTAAGGATGGAGATCTTAACCCTGTGTGAAGTGTATGGTACCTTTGATACTGTTGGTCAAAGAGTCCTTGAGGAGGCTACAATAAAATATTTCAAAAATTTCAATATGACTCTTGTTGAGATAATGGCACAGTTGCCTAAGGAATTGTATGAAATTTTGGAGATGAGGAGAGTTAATGCTAGAATTGAAGAAGAGCAGCTGAGAGATCAGGTTCTTGGAAATCTAAGTTCGGTAATGTCTGTTGAAGAAATGAAGTCAATCCTAAAAGAAGCAAAAAGAGAGTTCAAAAGAAAAACAAGAATAAACAAGCTTATGATGGGTAAGACTGAGGAAGTAGAAAAAGAAACTGAAAGCATTCTGAAGAAAGTTCTATTAAAGAAAAAAATTGGTGTTGTTTATGAGGAAGAGCATGTGGAAGATATTTCATCTGGTTTGGTAAATGAAAAGGTCACAATTGAGGACACATAGATTCCTCCTGATGTACATGATACAAAAGAACCTATGGAGATTGAGGCTCCTAAAATTGTGTATGTTCAATAAAAGGAGATGTCAGTTGAAGAAGTTGAAGCTCCAAATGGCAAGAAAAAATTTGTGGTTGTGGAAACAGTAGTTGCAGAAAAGAAGGTTTAAGTTAAGGGAGTTCCAATAGAAGCAAGATCCACTACAGAGGCAGTGAAGAAGTTTCTAGAAAAGGAAAAGGAAGAATTTGATCTTGAGTTGGGAGATGCTCCTATTCATTTGTCTACCTTGTCCCCAATTCAGAAAATGAAAGTCGCAATATTTGTACAAGCTAATGCTAGGGAAGAAATTCTGAAGTCTCACATTGAGGACAATGAGTTATTGAATCTGGCATCTAGCATTTTTGAGAAGATTATGCCTACTTATGTTAAGGATCCATCTGGTTCTTCCTCCGGTGAGCTAAAGAAACTTATAAATTCTGTAAGTACTCATTTTGAGTCACTTGAGAAGTCAACTTTGGTCAAAGTTCAGAAGGAATTTGATGCTAAATATATCAATAGGTTGAAAGGATTGATAGCTAATGTCAAATCTCTATTAGCTACCTATGTGAAAAAATTTCAAAGTGCATTATCAAAAGGTGGAAGGATTTATAAGTCGTGTTTGTATTTGTCAAAACTTACTGAAGAAAATGAGAAGGTTAAGGATCATGAGAAACAGTTAGCTACTATTTCTGATGCTTTTGATCCTTTAACTGTTTCTGTTGGAGAGCTAGAAGGTCAATTTATTGCCTTACTTGACAAAATAAAGAGTTTAAAGCGTGATAATGATATAGTTTTGGAAAGAGTTGGTAAACTTAGAGGGCTGATTGGTCCTAAGATGGAAACCATGTTGAATGCTTTGAAAGAAGCACAATATTCCATGGCAATCAGTGATTCAGTGAGCCTTGAATCTGCAGAAGTGCAATATTATTTACTTCATGGTCACATAACTATTCTGGAAAGTCTCAAGAAGTGTTGGGACACAAGCTTGAACCTGTTAAAGACAAATTTTGTAGATATCTTCAACTTTGTCTAAGTTGTTTGAAACAAATTTTATACATATGAAGTTTGAAGTTTCTATTTGTTTATAGGAGTTTTGTATGCGGATTCCCCATCTTTTCCAGTGATGTCAAAGGGGGAGAATAAAACAGTGAAAAATGTATATTCATCTAAGGGGGATTTGTAGTTTTGAGTTGTGGATGAAGATATTTTTGGAGTTTTGGGTGGCAGTGTATTTTTGTTGGTACTGATCTGACACTTAGTCATTTTTCACTAAGTGTTGCGATCAATGCCAAAGGGGGAGATTTGTAGAAGGAGACACTGCACATGTTTTTTGGTGTTTTCATTGATGGCAACCCTTGTCAGCAAGTCAATTTGCATGTTGCAGATATTTGAGTAGTTATTGTTTAATCATTTTTGTGTTTGAACTTTTTGGTTTGGGTCCCCACTATGTTGTGGCTGACTCTTGTGGATGCACATTGAATATTATGGATGCCTATTGTTTGTGAATATTTCTTATTTTCTTTGAAGCTAACATATAATGATTAAATTCTTGGTGGAAGATATATATAAATGATCAATTATATAATTTTGAAGTGTGTTTGATGTGAGTTGATGTATGTTGTGAATGCCAGAAGGGAAGTAGAGTGATTATGCACAGTTTCACTTGTGTATTAAGGATTTTTGGTGTGAATTGAAGCAAAACAAAGTAGAAGAGCAGAATTGGTCACAAGGTCCAGAATTTGATTGTTGAGCCTAATCGGAATTGTAATTAGGCATTTGTAGATGCTACTTTATCAGTTCAAATTCATGGAAGTATTCCAAACTTTTTTAAGGTAGTAAGCCTTTCAATTTTTGAGCAATGAGCTCTAGGCAGTGTGCCTGAATGCAAGTGCATTCTCATTTTGTAATCTTTTCTTTTGAGTATACTTAGAACAATATTATGGATTGACCTCCACCATGGTTTTTCTCCTAATAGGGTTTCCATGTAAAAAATCCTTGTGTTATGGTGTTGTGGTTGTTTGTCTTATGTGCATGCATTTTTATTTTGGTTGAATGTTATCAATACTTTAATGATCAGATTAATAAATTTAAAAATTGCACAACACTGATTCACCCCCTCTCTCAATGTTGCTTTATTCCAACAATTGGTATCAAAGCTTTGTTCCTCATAAGAAGCTTAAAAGCTTGGGGAAGATCTTGGAAATTGTTTCAATGGATTCAATCAGTCTGCAACAACAAATTATGGTGGACCTAGATGATATTGACCAAGCAAAATATGAAGTTCGAGAATTACAAGCAAATCTCATGAATACTGAGAGATTCATTGAGTCATTGACAGAAAAAATCAACAATTCTAGAGAGAAGAGAAGGGAACTCTATGATCAGATCAAGTAGGAAGACAATAAATGCATTATAGATGAACAACTAAGTCAAACCCTAAAGGAAAAGACAGAAGAATGTGAAAATCTTGCCAAGGATAATGCAGTTCAAAAGAATGAGATGAAATCTATTATGATGAGGATGACTAAGGAAATTAAAGAAAAAAAGAAGAATGAAGAAAATCTTGACCAATCCTCTAAAGAAAAATTTGAAGAATGTAGTTGAATTACTGACAGATTCATTCAGTTGGAACATGAGTTAGAAAAATCTAAACATAATGAGGAAGAGCTTGAAAAACACATTTTTTATCTCAGAGATGAACTTGCTAAAACAAATGAATTCAAGGAGAAGTTCAAGATTAACTCAGTCAAGCTTGATGAACTAATTAAAATTCAGAGGACTAATGGTGACAAGTGAGGTCTAAGATATGAGGAAAAAGAAAGTTCCAGATCTGGACAAAGGAGGTTTGGACAAAGAAAATATGGACAAAGGAGGTTTGGACAAGGAAATCATATGAACAAGACTGGAAGGTATCTGATAAGACAACCTAATGCTCAAAGGTTTAATGGTATCTATTATATTTGCAATAAATTTGGTCATATGGCAGCTCAATGCAGAAGTAGAATGAATGCAAGTGGTCCATCATTCTCTGGTCAGTGCTTTAATTGTAACAAGTATGTTCATAAGTCAAATGAATGCAGAAACATGATGAACAATTTTTTATAGAGATGTTAGATGTTATACATGCAATATATTTGGCCATGTTACTAACCAGTGTAGATCAAGAGAAAGACAGTGGAACAATTGGTCTAGACAAAGAAATGTGGTGTACTACAATTGTAACAAAACTGGTCATATTGCTAGATTCTGCAAAAGAGGTCTGGTAAATTAGAGAAGAAACATGCAAAAGGATGAAAAAGGAAAAGGGAAAGTCACTACAGATCAGATTAGGAAGTAGATGAAGAAGACATGGGTAAAGAAGAGTCCCCTTATTGTAGGAAATGAGCCAACACCAAAATCAGCTTCTAGCAGTTCCTCCAGGAATTAGGTTAAGGCCTCTGGCCTAGGGGGAACTGTCAAGAAAATATTTCAAACCCCCTACAGGAAATCGACATCAGGATGTGGATGAGTTCAGCGATTGTATTGATGATCTACAGATGCTATTGAACAATTGAAGAGAGTATTTATGCAGAATTGAAGGTCCACATAAGAGTTATCTTTTATAGTGTATGGAAATAGGGTATCTAGATGATTTAGGGAAAAAACATTTATTACATCAAAAATGTTAAGTGTGCGAATGATAAAAAGTCACTTCTATATTTCATTTATCACTTTGCATTTTGAGAAGAAGAATTTTTAAGAGCTCTAAAGCAAACTTTGGAAAAATTTGGTGAGAATTACAATGTGAAGGTGATTCGAAGTTCAAACCCTAATCTAGCTAAAAGGTATTTTTCAGGAAAACTTGTAAACCTATGAATTTGTGAAAATGGCTACTCCATTGGTAGTTGAAGTCAAGGATAGACCCCATCTGAAGCTTAAGTGGCATCCTTTCAATTCTATTGAGACCGAGCCCTTAGGTGCATTTTCATCTGTTTTGTATGGTGTTTTGCACATTAAAGATATTAGGGCATACATTCATGCTAATATTGAAGACTTAGGGAGCTCACAGTTGCTAAATTTGTATTCCAAACACATTGTTGGAGAGGATTTTTGTGTCAAGCCCGAATTCAAAACCCTAGAGGAAAAGAAATTCACACAGATTGTGAAATTTCTCGTGTTTGATGAAAATGAATAGATTTGGTACATCTTGAGTCGAGTTCATGCTAAATTCATGTGTTTGAATCAACCCTTCAAGACTACAAAAGAGGCTATAAGTGTTGTTAAAAGTTTAAATTCCTCTGGTGGATTGCCAATTTTGAAGTCTGTGAAAAATCAAACAACCACTAATGCAACTGGTTTTGTATTTGATGAAGAGTGATGACAATTGATATCATTGATGTCGGTGTGAAAATTTCCTCAATGGTTATTTCTTATAAGATATATCAGTCCAATCGAGAAAATTATGTATCTTTTACAGCCATATACGTAGCCCATCAGATGGTAAAGGAGAATGTAGAGTATGATTTATGTGAATTGCTTCAAAGTTAGCTTATGGAAAATCTTGGTAAGATTAAAAAAGACAAGAAAAATTCCTTTAAATATAGTAATATGTTGCTATGTTTGTTCTTTTATTTCATGGATGAAGTTCTGGGAGTTGGGAAAGTGCATTGGCAAAGCGATAAGCCTATTGTTGTTCAGATTAGAGACATGTTATTCGGCCTTAATGATTTGCAAGCCAGGAAAAATGCAATCTGGGGATACCTCAAAAACTTTCAGAATGAAATACAAGCAAGGGAAATAATTCTCACTTCAATTGTGGAAAAGCATAAGGATACAATCTATTTTATGGTGAATATTGATCAATGCTTGATGGAATTTGCAGAACCTAGAACCATCTGGATTATGCCAATGGGTTATGAAGTTGAGGAAAGAATCTTGGAGCTATATGCAAAACATCTGTTGAGTAAGCATTTGGATCCATCTGAAGAAAGGTTTGGAACATATGCAGAGAAAAATATACAAGTCCATGAGCAATTGAAGAAACCAATGATAGTTTGAAGAGTGAGGAAATAAGTGGAAGTCTTCGTAGAGAGCATGGGCATACCTCTTCGTAGAGAGAATGGGCATACCTGTAGAAGCTATAAGAGAAGCCAGAAGGAAAAGAGAACAAGCTAAAAATGAAAAAGGAAAAGAGCCTGCTAAAACTAAATTTGCTTGTCCGGCAACATCCTCTGCTTGAACTATATCAACAAGGAGCTCTCAACATCCCTATCCAGTCATGCAAAGAAGTCAGCCCCTGAAAAATCTCAAGCTAAGGCATCTGGTAAAAGGAAGGATAAGAGCACAAGAGTGTATACATTTGTTTCAGATAATGAAGAGACAAAAGGGTATGTGCAGGATCATCATGGAAAAACCAGGCCCTTAAGTGGCAAAAAATTCAGAAAAATCAAAGTTTGGCAACTTGATGTAAAAATTTGAATAAGTTATCTATATTATTTTAAAAATATGTAAGAATAGAATTTGTAGAAAATTGAATGTAGTTTCTAAACTACTAGGCTTGTTTAAAAACAAAATAAATCTATTTGATGAAAATTTCAAAATTTCAATGCAATGGTACTTAAATTTCAGGGAAAAAATAAGAAGTAGGTGTCTGTCTGATCACCCTAACCACAATAAAATGATAATATTTTTATAATATTTTAGATATAAGTAGAAGACTCATGCCCCGATGTGATGCATATTTTTTTATAATTTTTTTTCAAGTAAATAATTAATTATGAATTTTTTATTACAACTTTTAAAAAAATATAAAACCTCGTATGTCTGACCACCTTAACTTGGTCAAAAATTCATGAAATTCAAATTTTATTTTTTTAATGCTATAGTATGTGAAGCATACAATGTGACGCATGTTTTGGATTCAAAAAATGTGATACCGTTTGAAAGCTATAGATGTTTTTCAATCAGCCTATCAATCAGGACTTTACTCATAATTTGAATAGAAAATGAATAATAATTACTTATTAAATTCAAAGTAAAGCATAATTTATATTGGTGGAAAGTTAAGAATCTCCTTTAAAAACCCTTTTCATTTCATCAATTTTGGGTAAAAAAATAGTCGCCAGCCACAAACCCATCATATTGCCACTTTTTGGCCCTTCATGATCTTGCACATACCCAAAATATGATGAAGAAGTTAGAGAAATAAAGCATATGGGGACCCCTGCAGCAACAAAAATCAAGCCCTCCGGTGAGGAGGAGAAAAAAAAGAAGAAGATGAAGCCCAAAAAACTAGGTATGTCAGTAGAGGAAGTTGAAAGAGGTATAATTAAGGATGGAAATCTTAACCCTCTATGTGAAGTGTATGGTACCTTTGGTATTGTTGGTCGAAGAGGCCTTGAGGAGGATACAATAAAATATTTGAACAATTTCAATATGACTCTTGTTGAGATAATGGCACAAGGAATTGTATGAAATTTTGGAGATGAGGAGAGTTAATGCTAGAATTAAAAAAAAATAGCTGAGAGAATGGGTTCTTACAAATCTAAGTCCGGTAATATCTGTTGAAGAAATGAAGTCAATCCTAAAAGAAGCAAAAAGAGATTTCAAAAGAAAAAAAAAGAATAAACAAGCTTATGTTGGGTAAGACCAAGGAAGTAGAAAAAGAAATTGAAATCATTCTAAAGAAAGTTCTATTAAAGAACATAATTGGTGTTGTTTCTGAAGAAGAGCATGTGGAAGATATTTCATCTGGTTCGATAAATGAAGAGGTCGCAATTGAGGACACACAGATTCCTCCTAATGTACATGATACAAAGGAACCTATGGAGATTGAGGCTCCTAAAATTGTGTCTATTGAAGAAAAGGAGATGTTAATTGAAGAAGTTGAAGCTCCAAATGACAAGTAAACATTTGTGGTTGTGGAAACAGTAGTTGAGGAAAAGAAGGTTGAAGTTAAGGGAGTTCCAATAGAGCAAGAGACATTGCAGAGGTAGTGAAGAAGTATCTAGAAGAGTAAAAGGAAGAATTTTATCTTGAGTTGGGAGATGCTCATATTCATTTGTCTATCTTGTCCCCAATTCAAAAAATGAAAGTCACATCATTTGCGCAAGCTAAGGCTAGGGAAGAAATTTTAAAGTCTCACATTGAGGACAGTGAGTTATTGAATTCGACATCTAGCATTTTGGAGAAGATCGTGCCTACTTATGTTAAGGATCCATTTGGTTCTTCCTCCAATGATCTGAAGAAACTTATAAATTCAGTAAGTACTCATTTTGAGTCACTTGAGAAGTCAACTTTGGTCAAAGTTTAGAAGGAATTTGATGCTAGATAGATCAGTAGGTTGAAAGGATTGATAGCTAATGAAAAATATCTGTTATCTACCTGTGTGAAAAATGTTCAAAGTGCATTATCAAAATATGGAAGCATTTATAAGTCATGTTTTTCTTTGTCAAAACATACTGAAGAAAATGAGAATAAGGTTAAGGATCATGAGAAAGAGTTAGCTACTATTTTTGATGCTTTTGATCCTTTAACTATTTTTGTTGGAGACCAAGAAGGTCAAGTTATAGCCTTGACAAAATAAAGAGTCTGAATCTTGATAATTACAGGGTTGTGGAAAGAGCTCGTGAACTTAGAGGGCTAATTGGTCCTAAGATGGAAACCATGTGATAGGGAGGGGTCGGAGGAATCACTCACTGATTCCTGCTCTGGGTCTTGCTTTCAAGACCTCCTTGGTGTCTTACTTCACCACCTTAAATTTTAGGACCTTCTTCATGTTTAGATACCCCTGGTTCTCCTGGCCAACCCCACTACCATCACAATTCAATCTGCCAAGTCAATCTTGGTGCAATATCTCTAACTCTTCCTTAGCCCTTAATCTACCCTAAAGACTAACATTCCCCAAGAACTAAAGCTTAGTTTTGCAAGGGTGTGGAGATGCTTCTACTGACTTTATTCCACCCTATTAAGGCTCAGGAAGATCCACCTAACTCCATCTTTTCATCACTTCCACCAAACCCTCATTTAGGGTTAAAAAGGCTACTAGCCTAGGAGCCCAATTAGGTCTCCACCTCCGAGAAAACAGGTTGTCTCTCCTAACTTTCCCAAAGAACATAGAATATTTCCTTTGTCTTCTTGGTCCTTATGCCTACCACTTGAAGATTTTAAAGGCCTTAACCCTCAACTGACCATACACAGGCCTAAACCACAATTTGGCAATAATTAGGTCTTTTTAAGCCATTTTCCTATCCTTCCTGCAACTGTTAGAGATTACTAACACCAGACGGTTAGATGGAGCTCCCTCCTGCATTCAATACCTTGTCAAGGCTCATGCCTGCCCTCTTCACACCGTGTTTTTCCAAGAGATGAACACCCCTGCAACCCAAGTGCTCAGCACTGCTTGGCTTCCCTAGTCGAACTCTTCTTAGCTCACCTAGGAGAAGACTCTCACAATGATACCATGACTACTAAAGACTCCTAACGTGACCATATTTACAATCATGGAGTCTAGCCACAATCCCCAAAAGCCCATACACTAGGTACAATGGAAATGTGAACTAAACCTCCATTTTTCACAGTCTGCCAGTCAGAACAACAACTAAAAGAAACAAACTAATTACACAAGATTGCTTGAAACGAATAAACTAGCTACCTATTGTTCAACACAATTCTTGGAAGATAAATGCACTACTTCCTACACGTTACACAGTGTCAAGATCACTCCATTAACACACAATTCAAAGCAAAAACAAAAACCAGAAAATTTACACCAATTTATCGTTGTCTTCTCTTGTATTCATAAGTTTCCAATATTGCAAAAGCTTCCCACCTTCTCTCAGGTCGAGGCAAACCCTATATAGGTTAACAAGAGTATTTATGCCTCCCCTTGGTTGGACATGTCAGTTACATTGTGGAAAAGTTGCAAAATGCACCATTTTGCACTTGTTTCCAATTTCTAGTAAAATGATTTTTTAAACTCATCAGTAAAATGAGTTTCTAAACTCATCCACCCTTTCCACTCCTTAACTTACTAATCACTACTGAGAAAGACATAGTCTTAAACCTCTAACTCTATCTCAATGGTCAACATGAACTTCATGGTAACACATCAAAAATAAAAATTCATCCTAGACTTCCTAATTGCCTAGTGTTTCCTAGGTGCTCCTGCACCACAATGTTGAATGCTTTGAAAGAAGCACAAGATGCCATGGTGGTCAGTGATCCAGTGAGCCTTGAATCTATAGAAGTGCAATCTTATTTACTTTGTTGTCACATAACTATTCTAGAAAGTCTCAAGAACTGTTGGGACACAAGCTTGAACCTATTAAAGACAAATTTTGTAGATATCTTCAAGTTTGTGTAAGTTGTTTGAACTAAAGTTTGTACATATGAAGCTTGAAGTTTTTGTTTTCTTATAAGAGTTTTGTATGCGGATTCCCCATGTTTTCCATTGATGTCAAAGGGGGTGAATATAATAGTAAAAAATGTATATTCATCTAAGGGGGAGTTGTAGTTTTGAGTTGTGGATGAAGATTTTTTTGGAGTTTTGGGTGGCAGTGTATTTTTGCTGGTACTAATTTGACACTTAGTCATTTTTCACTAAGTGTTGCGATCATTGCTTAATGGGGAGATTGTTGGCAAGAGAAATTGCACATGTTTTCTGGTGTTGTCATTGATGGCAACCCTTGTCAACTAGTCAATCTGCATGTTGCAATTTTCTCATACCAACAGACAGATTGAAGATCAATGATTATCTGTTTAGTTAGAACAAAGCATCCAGTAATTTCGTATTCTTCAATTCATATATAGATTTTCTATTATTATTTTGTGTTGTGAATCTCAAGGAGTATTGTTCGATCCATAATATGTGTTATCTATAAATATTAGTGCCTCGTATCAATTTGGGGGGAAGTTAGAAGGTCCAGTGAACTAATTTTCTGTTCATCAGTATTTGGAGGCCGACTTGGTGAATATAGTGTGTCGCGGATATTTGAGGAGTTATTGTTTAAGTATTTTTGTGTTGGAACTTTTTGGTTTGGGTCCCCACTATGTTGTGGCTGACTCTTGTGGGTGTGCATTGAATATTATGGATGATTTGAGCCGACGGTTTGTGAATATTTCTTATTTTCTTTGAAGCCTACATATAATGATTAAATTCTTGGTGGAAGATATATATAAGTGATCTATTATATCATTTTGAAGTGTGTTTGATGTGAGTTGATGTATGTTGCAAATGTAAAAAGGGAAATAGAACGATTATGCATAGTTTCACTTGTGCATTAAGGATTTTTGGTGCGAATTGAAGCAGAACATAACATAATAGAAAATCAATCAGAAGGTCTAGAATTTGATTGTTGAGCCTAACTGAAACTATAATTAGACATTTGTAGATGCTACTTTATTAGTTCAAATTCATGGAAGTATTCCAAACATTTGTAAGGAAGTAAGCCTTTTAGTTTTTGAGAAATGAGCTCTAGGTAGTGTGCTTGAATGCAAGTGCATTCTCATTTTGTAATATTTTCTTTTAAGTATAGTCAGAACAATATTGTGGATTGACTTCCACTATGGTTTTTCCCCTAACAAGTTTTCCACGTAAAAAATCCTTGTGTTATGGTGTTGTGGTTGTTTGTCTTATGTGCATGCTTTTTTATTTTGGTTGAATTTTATCAGCACTTTAATGATCAAATTAATAAAGTTAAAAATTGCACAACATTAGGGTGATGGTGTTTTCAGGGGTTTTGCTCGAGCACTAGCCTAACATCTTTATGTGTTAGGCTTGGTTAGATAGGAGTTGGGTAGGAAAACATAAATTTGTGAAGGTTTGATGAAACAAACTATAGAATCCAATGCTATGTGACTTGGGAAGACTATAGACGAAGATTTTTGGTGTTTGGTAATTGAATTTGAGGCATTTTCTTTGTAAAAGTGGCCTAATTAGGCATTATTCTAGCATTGCAGGCTCAGTTTGTGGAGATTGTTCCAAAAAAACCTAGGGAACCAAGTTGATATCTTGTCAAGAAAGATAATGGGTGTTTGAAAGTGTGAAGGTTCTATCCAATTTATGCCTTCTCTAAAAGATATGCAAAGAAAATGTGATGTGGAATACTATAAGCATGGAGGTCAGTTTATGAAGGAACCAACCCTTGTAAGGGTTTGCAAGCTTGAAGACTTACTGAATTTGAAGTGTTAAAGCCACCTCACCCTCGCCTACATCATAAGGGTAGAGGGTAGAGGATCTAAGGGCCAAGGGCCTATGGTTAAGGGCAGATGAGAGAGATAAAGGAGCATGCAGAGAGATCCAAGAGAGGGGAGAGAGGTAAGGAAAGAGATTTCTGAGAGAGAGAGAGGTTAGAGGGTTAAGGGTTAAGGCCTAGGGTTGGGGTCGGTAGAGGGAGAGATGAGGAGGGATTGAGAGGGAGACCCGATAGAGGGAGAGAGAAGGTAGGAGGGAGATACTTGAGAGAGGAGGAGTGAGAGAGATAGAGGGTAGAGGGTTAATGGTAGAGGGTAGAGGGTTTATGTTTAAGGGTTAATGGTTTAGGTTTAGGGGCGAGGGGTAGAGGGAGATATAAAGGGAGAGTGAGAGAGAAACCTAAGAGAGGGAGGGGTGGAGGGATACTTGAGAGAGAGAGAAGAGAGGGTGAGGGTTTATGTTTAGGGTTTTAAAGGTTAAGGGTAGAGGGAAGAGAGATAGTGGGAGTTAGTAGATGGAGCGAGGGGAGAGAGATAGAGGGTAGAGGGTTAAGGTAGAGGGAGAGAGATAGAAGGAGGATTGAGTGAGAGAGACCTAAGAGAGGAGAGGGGTGAGGAGAGACTTGATAGAGAGAGGGAGGGAGGGAGATAGAGGGTAGAGGGTTTATGGGTTTAGAGTTTAAGGGTTAAGGGTTTACGACTAAGGATAGAGGGGAGAGAGATAGAGGGAGTGAATGAGAGAGAGAGACTTGAGAGACGGAGAGGGGGTAGGAGGCAGAGTCTTGAGAGAGAGAGGGAGGGAGTTGGAGAGCGATAGAGGGTAGAGGGCTAAGGGTAGAGTGGAGAGAGATAGGAGTGAGTGAGAGAAAGAGAGAGACTTGAGAGAGGGAGAGGGGGTAGGAGGGAGAGACTTGAGAGAGAGAAGGAGTGGGAGAGAGATAGATGGTTGATGGTAGAGGGTAGAGGGTTTAAAGGGTTAAGGGTTAAGATTTTAGTATTAAGGGTAAAGGGGAGAGAGATACAGGGAGTGAGTGAGAGAGAGAGAGAGCCCTAAGAGAGGGAGAGGCGGTGGGAGGGAGATACTTGAGAGAGAGAGAGGGTAGGGGGAGAGAGAGAGAGGGTAGGGGGAGAGACTTGATAGAGAGAGAGAGAGAGAGAGAAAGTGGGAGAGAGATAGAGGGTAGAGAGAGGGAGAGGAGAGACAAGGGGTAGGTAGAGAGGGAGGAGAGAGATAGAGAGAGAAGTAGAGAGGGAAAGAAGGTGGAGATATTAAGAGATAGGAGGCAAGAAGGGAGAGAGAAATAGGTATAGATGGACAGCTAGGTAGAGAGAAGTAGATATGAAAGGAGGGATAGAGGGAGAGGTAGGGATGGAGAGAGAGCTGAGACAAAAATAGAGAGAGGTCTAGGTAGATAGAGGGAGGAGGAGATAAAGAGAATTATAGAGGGAAGGAGAGGGAGGAAGAGGTAGGGAGGGAGAGAGAGAGAGAGAGACAATAGAGATAAGAGAGGAGGGAGGGATAGGTAGGGAGAGAGATGTGAGATAGAGAAAGAGAGTAGAGATGGAAGAGGAGAGAGAAGTGAGATAGGTTATAGAGATGTGTGATGGAGAGATAAGTAGATAGGTAAGGAGGAAGGTGGAGAGATTGAGAGGGAAGCAGGGGGAGAGAGAAAGAGGTATAGAGGGATAGGTTAGCAGATAGAGAGAAGTAGAAACAAAGGTGGGTGAGAAAGGAAGAGAGAGAGAGGGAGAGGGAGAAAGAGGTGAAGGAATGAGAGAAGTAAGAAAGGGGGGAGATAGAGAAAATTAGAGAGGTGGGAGGGAAGGAGGGAGAGGTGAGATATAGAGAACTAGAGAGGGAAGGAGAGAGAGAATGGCAAGATAGAGAGTAGAGAGGGAAGGGAGAGAGAGAGAGAGGGAAGCAGAGAGTGAGAGAGAAAGAGGGGAGAGAGAGGGGGAGAGGGATAGATAGGTATAGAGGTGATATAGAGAGTAGAGAGAGATATATAGAGATAAAAGGAGAGGGAGGGGAGATAGAGAAATTTAGAGAGAAAAGGAGGGAGGGAGGGAGATAGATATTAGAGAGGGAAGGAGAGAGATGGACATGTAGAGACCTAGTTCTTGAGCTCAAGGGAGAGAGTGTCAAATAAAGGGATGGAGATAGTGAGAGAGAGAGAGGTCTAGAGAACAAGAGATGAAAATGAGTGAGATAGAGAGAAAAAGATGAAATTTGACCTCCTGATTACTGAAATTTGGCATGTTGATTACTGAAATTTGATTTTCTAAATTTTTTAAAAATCTGCCAAAAACTAGAATTTGCATTATAACTCCTATAGATCTGAAACCACTCTCAAACATCCTCAAACTATATACATGAAATATAACTTAAATTATAAGAAAGTAAATGTCCATATGTAAATCAAAGAGTTTAGAAAAATGCATTCCAAAAGTCATGAATGACATTTGGCAAGTGCCAAATTTGGCATGTGCCAAATAGGTTGCATTGGGAAATACCAACCCAATGGGTTGGATTTTGCATTGGGCATCCGACCCAAAGGTTTGGACAACCATTTCATGCAAAAGACGTAATTTTTTTAAAGGATGTCAAATTTCCTCATATTTTTGTCTATGCTCCCTATCTCATTTGCACGTATTCAATGCAAGTTTATAAAAAAAAAAGTGATAGCGTTAACCTCTCTCTTAGCTATCTAAATATATATAAAAAAATTGTTTTGATTTAGTTAAGGTTTTGATCCATAGCTTCTATTGTAAATGCCTTTTTTTTTTTTGTCAAAAACCAACATGTGCTAGCTTTAGGATAGATTTTTACTCATTCATGAAAACGCGAAACAAATTACATTTTTTGAAACTAGACTCCATTCTACACGATGAATTTTTTTAAAAAAAATTCGATTAGTTTTCAAAAAATTTAGGGGTGAGTATGATCAAATTTTAGCTTTTTAGGATGTGTCCACTTTGAAAATTCATAAAATATTATGTATTCATTAAAAAAACTATCCGAAAGAACAAGGATAAACTACATGGTGTTAGCTAATTTCTCACCATTCAGATTTTTGAAATTCTAAAATAACATTAATCAAAAAGGGGGAAGCCCTCAAGCGCTATGCTATTTTTTTGATAAAAACAAGACTTTTTTTGCCCCCCCTTTTGAGACCCTTAATCTTCATTAATTTCAAAAATAATTAGTAGCTTAGAAACTAGACCTGGAGCACTTCAACTTTTGTTGTTGCTACATCTTGAAATTTTGAGCGTAACCATCTTCATTTTCTTGTGCAAATCAGATTTTGCTGATTTCAGAAAGAAAAAAAAAAAAAAAAAGTGGCATCTTAAGAGCCAAAATTGTGTCACAGATCCATGTGGCACACTTAGCCATAGACCTTAATTGTTTTAAATTTCTTAGTTTGGTAAAATAGCTTCTAATGCATGTTTTCTTATAGATTGTTGCTAATTATTTACTAAATTCTTTCCAACTAAACATTTGTCCTTGTCTGCCACTCATCTTCCATTGGTACCATTAGTAAGTTCTTAATTCTAAATATAGTAAAACTATATCAACCATGGTATTATTTGGTATATTGTGAAGTTTAAATTGTTGCTCTATGAGGCTTATCCATGAAATTACTTTTCTACCATCAAATTTATGAATGTTTATTCTTGGTAGGTATAATTGTTGACCTTGAAATGGTTCTCCTATCCCTTAATTTGGTTTATTAGGGTTGTAACCAACTTGGTTGCTTTCTTGAGACTTTATTTTTTGTAATAATTCCTTTGTAAACCTATCTAAATCCTAATTTAAGGATTTTACAAATGGGTCAAACAATTTATCTTTAATGAAATGTATTGTTGTTTCATGTCCTTTTGGAATTCTTTCCTCAATTTTAGGTGGTAGAAAATAAAATGTGTCCTTAGATTTTACATGTGAAGAAAGGTCCTCTAATCCTAAAGATGGCATGGCTTTAATTATGTTTTTATTTTAAGATTTATTAAGGTAGGAAAGCATTTGGTGTGAGAGAATTTAATGTTTTAGTTTGGACCAAAATTATACCACTAAATTAAGGAATATACTTTATGTATAAAAATAAATTTCAAAGAACTAACCCTACCTAATTTTTGATAAACTTTCCAAAATTAAAATTAAGAAAAAAATGCAGCCTATAGAGAAAATTAATGAAAGTGTTGACTAAATTTTGACCATTAAATTAAATAACTTATTTTATTTATAATATCAAATTACAAATAACTAACCTGCCTAATTTTTTATAAGCTTTCCAAAATGGTTTGCTTTTATTTTTAATTCTGAAAATTGTGGCCTATAGAGCAAATTAATGGAAAATATAATTTAATATTAATAATTTGTAGAAAAATTACCTTCAAATTCTATTTTTTTAGAGCTTATTTAATGCATAACTAAAAACTAAAAAAAATAGATCCAAATTCACATTGGTTTGAAAGTTATGGTGGAAACCAAAATGTTGGAGTAAATCATAGCTCTAATACCACTTGTTATGATATTTCTTGGAACTATTTGTAAAAATCTAAAATATAGCAGACCACTTCAAGGGGGTGATCTTCAATAATTAGATAATAATATATGCATTCAATATTGAATGATATGGTCCTATGAGAGAGATTTTTCTTCCTTATACACTAATATAATATTGGGGATGGCACTTCCAATGATTTTTTTTGTGTACCTAATTTTACAAACAATCTCCTTTCCATCTATCAGATCGCCCATGATGGAGGAGGGAAGACTATGTAATTTACTCCTAATTCAATTAGATTTAGAGATAAAATAGATTGTTTCTATTGGTAGGGTTGATCATGCATCTTGATTACACACCTTCCTAGAATTTGTTCCTATTGTTATTTCTCCACATGGTCATTTGTCACAATTTAGTATTGAATTGGAGACTCTTGAGTAAAATTTGTAGGAGCTATTTTCATATTTGAATCTTATTATACATTCATCTCTACTATATTTTGGATTGTTATCTTCATCAATGTGGCCTAGAACACCTAACTTGGTTGTGGCATATTTTGGCATCAAGATGGAGAAACTTGAGTAGTTTTCAAAGACTTCATAGATTTTTATTTTTCTTCATTCATATTCCTTTCAAGAATGGGATGACATCATGCATTCACCTTTATTTTTTTCTTCATAAGCAAAGTAATTTTTTCAATGAACATGGACCATCTTCTACATATAATTTCAAGAACTTTTCTTTGGCATATTCTACATTGAGGGGATTTCATAGTCTCTCTTATTCTGTTACACCTCATCTCTTAGTTACTATGTTACTTTTACCTTCATGAGCAAATATGATGATAAATGTAAATCGAGACTTTAATATATTTGATAGGTGAATAAAATACTGAAATATGCATTGAAATGTTATCTCTTTTGAAGGAATGGTTATGTTTTATACTTATAGGAAATGTGATGAATGAATATGTATTGCAATGTGAAAAATTTAATGCTTTGATGATGATGCAAATGATTTATAATGTAAATGAATTCCATATGAATGGCTAACTACCTATGAGATGCACTAAGTTGGATGTAGGAAGGAGTCAATCCCTCAAGTACAAGAGGGAGAGTATCACTCAAGAGAGGAACTTGGTATGGTAACCCTTAATGAGCCTAACTGAGCATTCACACACTCACACCCTAGAAGGTCAAGTAGGGTCGAGGTATTTTAGGAAATGGTAAGCAACCTCCTATGAGGGTTTGAGAATGTTTTGTACTGGTATGTGGTTTTAGTCTTTGAATGTTCCTATTTGGGGTTGTGCGATTGAGTCTTAAAATATCAAATGAAAAGTTATTCTTTGTGTGTTCAAATTTATATGCTAATTGATGAAATATATACACTTCATGTAAATATGTCGATCAATGGAAATGAGAGTATATGTGTTAATATAAAGATATTGAGACAATGTTATGTATATACATATAATATATATGTATATGTATGTATATAATAATGTATATACATATATATGTATATATATTTGTGTATATATACAATTGTTATTTCAATATATGTTTATATATTTATTAATCGGCAATTAATGCATTTGATAATCTTGAGAAAATAAATATATCAATATATATATATATAGTAGAAGTTGATATTAATGATTTTTTTTAAATAATGCTTATGTGCATAGCATTGCCTCATATGGAAATGCATTACTAAGTTTGTAATCTGCACAAATTAAAGTGAGACCATGTCAAAATCCCACACATGAAAGATGGAATAAATTTTATACGTTGGCAAAGAGAATGAATGCAGGTTTGAACAAGTAGAATATGTCTTGATTGCACTACTCTTGGTGGTGCTAAAAAACATAAATGTGACACTAAACCTAGAGCATGTGGAAGCAAATATAAAGTCTTAAACCTTTGGATATGCATAAACCCTGTCAATGTAAATTTGGCAGCAATGTAAGAGGATAGTTGACTTGCAAACCATTTAGGAAACCTATAACAATGCATTGTTGTGTTTGATTAAGAAAAATGGAGTCTTGTTCTCATAAACATGAGGTTGACTCAACCATTGGAAGAATGAGGACTATCATGTGTTGCAATATAAGAGTTTTTATCAGTTGAGTCATTGCATGTGATGAAGGTGGTAGAATTGTTAGCTTGTTTATAGCCTTTAGAAGATCAAAATTTAATATATATAGAGGTGCTCTTCCTATCATTTTTTACACTTCTTATTTTTATTTCTTTGTTGTTATACTATTGTATTTTTTGTGCAAGTGAATTAGAGAGCTTGAGAGTTAGTGTGTTGCTTTGTTATTTTTCAATTGTATTGTTGAGAGAATTGGTATGAGGCTAGTGTTTGGAGATCATTTTAACTTTGGAGAAGTAGCATTCGTGATGGTGAAGGATAAGATTGGAAAGCAACTTTATCAAGTTGGAACTTAATATCTAGGAACGCTAATTTATATTCCTCCATTATCTATGCTTCAAAGGTTATTTGATTGTAAATTCCTTTTTTTGGAAAAGATTGGTTTTTGGTTTACATGATATACTAGTTCTCATGAAAGTTCATATATTCCCTAATTTTGGAATAATCTTTGAATGCATGGTATGCTTGTTCTTATGAACTTAGTTATTTCCTCTAGTAAGGAACATTCTTGCAAGATTCTTGTTTGAGTCTCGAACTAGTGATACCCTATCATTTGGAAGTACTTTTATATTATGTTGAAGTATGTGTGGATTAAATTCTATCAGAACTATACTTTTTTCATTAAGACAATATGGATATTGCATGCAAAGTGAATTGTGGAATATGTTTCTATCTTGATATATGTTAGCTTGTGATGCTAGGTAAACCTTTGTGGATAAAGAGGTTAGTAATACAATGAGAATGATGGAATGATAGAAATGTCATCATTGATAGGCTGTGTTGTCATGCAAACCATGTTGATAGCCTATACTTGATTGTTTACTCATATCTCCTTGAAGTAGGAAGAGATTCTTTTACCTAGGGTTATGGAGTATAATTGACTATTATATCAATATTCAATATTAGGGTTGAAAAATTATTTTCAAATTATGTTATTTCCTTATTTCTCGATTATGAGTCTATTCCTATTTATGGAATTCTAGAAGAGGACTCACGTTCCAACAACCCAAAATTGTATAAAGAAAAGGACTTGTAGGTGCAGAAGCACAAACTCCTCTCAGACTAATTTCCTCTAAATTATATATAAATATAGTGAACATTGTAAACATATGAATATTTGAGGTATAATGAAGAGAGCTTTTATACTTTATTTATGATCACTTGATCATTACATCACCTTTAATTGAAACCCTAGGTTGGGAATAACCCATTTGATTGGGTTGTTTACTTGATTACTAAATGAAGCAAATAGGTTGAGATTAACCTATATGATCTAATTAATCATTTGATTGTTGATTATATCTTTTGATTGGAGTCATTTATTGATGAGATTTTACTCTTGAATGGAGTCATTTATTGATGAGACTATACTTTTGAATGAGGTCATTTGTTCATAAGGTCATACTTCTGAAAAGAAGGCACTTAATGTTGTGATCATACTTTGACTAGAGTCATTTAATGTTCTGACATTATAATTACTCATGGTGTTAATTAGGTTATTCCTGGGGTTAGGATAATCCATAGGAAAGGGGGTAACCTAGCTAGACACTAGTATGTGTGCATGTATGATTAGTGTGGTTGTACTCAGGGTTAGAGTAATCAATGGGAAAGAGTGTAACCTAGATAATCAGTTTGTTATGGAATTGGATATTCCCAGGGTTAGGGAAATCCATGGTTAATGGAATTACTTTGTTGAACATTTTTTTATGTTATCACCTTAGAGTGAATGTGTGTTATGTTTATGGTCAATACCAAATCAAGCTAAAGGGTGGGTGGAAAGATGAATCTCACTTGAATTATTGGGTGTTGAATTCTTTGGACAAAGTAGTGTAAGTAGCCACTATTTACACTAATAGTTCACTGTGATCCATGATTGCATTCTAGGTGGGGAAACCAAGGTATGGTAGCTCTAGATATGTAGGACACAACATTATGCTCAGGAAGGCCAAGATTATGAGGTTATCAAACCAATATCTTCATCGAAGAGTAGGGCCATTTGAATAGTTAGGTAGATGTGTGGGGGACCACAGTAAGTCCATGGTTGGTGAAAAAGGGCTTGAGTGATGCTCTCCCTCATATAGTTGGCAGCCAGGACATCTAGAATGTATGCACCAATGCTGGGGACATCTAGGATGTATGCCCAGGTAGGGACATCAGGACCATTTGTATATCTAATTATTTAAGCTCATGGAAGCTATGTATGCAAACATGTATCTCTATTATTATTGATAAATTATAAATTGGAAAAATGTTATCATTACATGGGTGTATGTAATAGATAACCATTACTTGGAAATTATGTAATGTACTTTATGAAAATGCAATGGAAATTTGAAATGGGGTTAATTTTGAATATGCATCTTTTATTATTGAAATGTATTAGATGTTTTGAATGCCAGGTTTATTCCAAACATGTGCATATTATTATTGGATTATAAGAGAAAAAATTTATTTCTATATTTTGCAAGAATATGTTATTTTTCGTGTGGGTAAAAACATGGGAAATTCTAGGGTTAAACACCCGGTATGTTACATAGATTCTCTCTTATGGGAAGACTTTTTCCTCACATGGTTTTTTTTCCTTTTCATACTTTTGAGAGACTTTTATATTTATTTCTTTTAGGGAAGATTTTTGTTTCATTGGGTTTTCTCTTTTTCCTCATTTGTGAGAGATTAATTTTATATATGGGTACCTAACATGGCCTTGTAGTTGGGATCCATCATTGCATATTTACATATTTTCTCATTTGATCCTAAGTTACACATAAGTGGGGTGTTGATGTGGATAGGGATATTACCTAATTAGTGTACTTCTTAGGTCCTATTCACACTTGTTAACTTTAAGTTTATTTAGGGTACACCTAGGATACTTATCTCTTTATGTCTCATATCATAATATTAAGAAACTTGTCATAAAATTATGTTGTCTTATATATCACATTGACCTTTATAACCAAGGGGCTCTCATTGTAATCTAAATCCATATCTTATTCTATTTACATTCTTTGATAGGAATTTATTCTTATCATTTTTATCTTTTGATTATTTTTTCTTTCCATTAGACCTCTAGATCTTGGTTGTATATCTCCATAGCAAAAACTTAGACTATATCAAGGATAATTATAAGTTTATTTATAATTAAAATAAAAATTTGTTTGAGTTGTATCATTTATGAGGATAATTGAGGTAGCTTTAGTTAATATAGATTATTTCGTCCTTTCTAAAGTTTCATAAGTAGTTGCTCCATGTTTAGAATGTACGATTGAAGTGACCTACTTAGTTAATCTATTGGTATGTAATAATAAACTAAAGATATGATTTTCATAGTTAATAATTAGTTAGATAGATTTTGCCAAAAAATTATGTTCAAGTTTTTGTCAACTTCTTGAATCACAAAGTGTGATATGAAGCATTGATACAAAAACTTTATCACAATTTTTTGCTAGAATCACTCTAACTATAATAAATAATGAAACATCATCACTTTCATAGTTAAAAATATTAAACTATTTCAATCCTTGAAAATTTTTGTAGCCTTTTTAACTTTGAAGTTGAAGTCTAGTGATCAAAAAAAAATTCTTATTATTTTGTACAACTATACCCTTCACATGCTAAATGATTTAAAGTTAATAAGTTTATGTATTTTTAAAATATTCAATGTAGTGTCAAAAAATGTACTCTTTTACATTTTCACACTATGTTTGAGTCCCTAAGTAAACTGGACTTAATTAAGCCCCTAATTGGCCTAATTATGCATTTAAAATCTTAATTAATCTGGTTTTTTGAAAGGGAAACTTGTATTAAACAATTGGTCAAGCATTAATTAGATTGCCTTGAAATTGGTGTGTCCTAGGTTTGGGGTCTAGGACCCATTCGTCCAAGGGAAAATGGGTCCCCCTTAAGTTTAGGTACCCAATTTTTAATATTTTTTTGCTGGAATTTTTATGATTCAAATCCAATTTGCAATTGTTGGCCTTTGTTGTTTAATTTTTGGGAAATTAGAAAATTAACTATAAATACAAGGTCTTTTTATCAATTCAAATCCTAGATTTTTCATGCAAGCAAATGTTCCTAAAGTAAATATTATTGTCAAAGGTGTTCAAGAGAAGATTTCTCATCATTTTTTGCAGCATTCAAGATCTCAAGCATCGTGTCAAATTTATCTTCATTCATGCATGTTTTTGGAGCTAACATTGTGATGTAGCTTTCAAGCATTCAATTCAAGATTCAAGCATCAAGATCAACATCGAATCAAGCCATTTCATGCAAGATCAAGAACTTGGAGAGATGTGTTAGACTTCAATCCTTCAAGGATCTCCATTCAAGGGTTTGGTGAGTTGCAACATAGCATTGTTCATTCATCACTCCTTCTATGCATGTTTCATTTCATTTAAGGTTTAATTACCAAAAAAAGGTTTGACCAAGGAAAACCCCCATTCACGTTCAAAAACAAACAATTTTCTCATTTTTTGTGTGTTGCAGATTTGCAAGTGAAGAAGGATTGAAGATTGATCAAAAGCGCAATTTTGAAAAGTTTTCAAAGTTGTCATCAAAGTTGTCAAGCCATGAAAACTCACATGTATAACTTATTTCCAACTTTTCGATTGTGAATTTCAGATAAATCATAAACTTGCAGATCCAAGAGCAGAGGATTGTGAAAATAGATTTTGGATCCCTATAGTAAGACCCGTTCACCCTAGGGTGAATCTATCCCAAGAGGACATTCAACAGGAACTTTTGGTGACAAATGCATAAATTCGTACTCATCTCAGATCTACCAGAAATTTGTGGATTATGTTAGATTAAGGTTTTAAATTGATGATTCATGTTTTACATTGCATAATTGCATTCATTTGGTATTTTTCATTTATCTCCAAAGTGCATTTCAAGCTGATTTACCCCATCCTCAGTCATAAGGAAAACAACAAGATCTCCATTAAGATTGACTCACCGAAGGGTTGAAAGTTAATATTTCCCTAGGGGATCTCTTTTTCCTAATGAAAGTAGGGAAATAGGTACATTACCCCCATTCAAAACCTATCTCACCTATTCCCCTTTCATTTCATCCATAATATTAATTTTCTTGACAACATATACACACCAAATAAATAAAAATAGACTTGATTATTTGAACCTTCAACCTATCAACAACAACAAGAAAAATTTCACTAAATATACCATATTTAAACATATAAATATACAACAATATTGATAGAAAATCATTGTACTTGAAAATCACATTGTGGAAACACTTTCCAAATGCAAAATTCTCAGGAAAGAAGTGCAGAAAAATTTATTTAGATCGAGTTACAGACATTAAGATGCACATTAACAAAACAAGAGAATAGACAATTTAACACACAAAATTGGACACCAGATTTATGTGGGAAAACCCTTACAGGAGAAAAACCCACACACCAAGTAAAGTCACTTTTTATTATAGTAAATATTGTTTACATATAGAGTTATAGACTCCACTCCTAGGTGTTAATTCATAGCAGCAAACATTTCCCTTTTATCAACCTCGTACACAAATTCTAAATACAGTTTTGTTCTCACACTATTACAATGCTCATAAGCATATAGTGTAGAACATAAATCAACGAAACCCCTTATTCATTATAAGGTGTTGCAATGTATACCATTCACTCATCATCACTTTAGGTCTAGGAAACCAACAGTTCAGTTCCCAACTGTCATTAACCATTTCAGGCCATCAAAGAGACTCTTTCATGCTCTCTTTGATAACACAAAGTCCCTCTGATGGTGTTCATTTGCTAAACCAAATGTCCACATTCAACAACAAACCATCACTTTCCACCTCAACATCAAACGAGTCCCACCAAGACGCTCTTCATAACTTACTGAGTCAACCATTGCCATATTGAGGGGACACCAATTCATGTCCCGCCAATATAAGGAAGTCACACCAATGAATCCTATCATCTTTTCATAGCGATCGGTAAATTGAAGGTTTCAGAAACTTCAAAACCTATGACATGAGGTTCCAAGGTTCTAAGTTTCCGCGATCATGCGATATCGCCACAACTATCAAGTCATCAAAGAGACTTGGGATAGAGTCCCACCGACAAAGCCAAGTCACACTACTGAGAGTCGCCAACATGCTCACCAAAACCCATCGATCTATTAAGGAGACTCAAGGCAGAGTCCCACCGATAAGGCTAAGTCCCAACGACAAGCTTCTTTCACATTCCATCAAGCCATCGAAGAGACCTGGGATAGAGTCCCTTTGACGAGAGTAAGTCCTACTGATGACAACCAAGTCATAGCTTCGAGATCTTGGGGAGAGATGAAACAGACTCCCAGTGATCTAACCACTTCTCACCAATTAGACACAATGGTGAACAAATAAAGACCATCGATGGGACTAAGAACAAGGTCCCGCCGATAAAGAACTGTCAGGCCGGGATAGAGAAACAAACATAACTGTTGCAGGAAGTCGATCAAGCCAGTAAATTTGAGGCACCTTTTCCAACATGCTCCCACTTGACTAGGGACTTAATGGATTCTTCCAAACTGGAAGTTATTGAATATCATACGCCCCAAGGCCCATCGAACCAGCACACTGCATGTACTTTTCTGTGCTCATAGGCTTTGTCAACACATCAATGGCATTCTCTAGAGTATCCACTTTTCCAAGATTAACCTTTCCATCCTCCACCATATCATGAACGAAAAGATATTAAAAATCAATATGCTTTGTTCTGGCATGGAAAGTGGGATTTTTCGCTAAACAAAGAACACTCTAACTGTCAGAACAAATAGTAATCTACCCTGCATTAAACCTAACATCAAAACACAAACATATAATCCAAATGGATTCCTTATAGGCATGTGTTGCTGCCATATACTTCACCTCAATAGTAGATAAAGTGACTACAGCCTACTGCTTGCTCATCCAACAAACTACACCACCGAATAACATGAAGATGTATCCAATGGTGGACCTTCTACTATCAATGTCCCCTGCCCAATCAAAATCCATATACCCATGAATGCTAAGAGATCTTTGTGATCCAATCAGGTTTCCATGATAACAAAAAGCATACTCCGAAGTACCCTTCAAATATCTAAAAACTCTCTTCACAACATCCCAATGTGGCCTTCCTGAATTAGCCATAAACTGACTAAGTACTCCCACTGCGGGCAATTTTTGGCCTGGTATAGACCATTGCGTACATTAAACTACCAACTGCACTTGCATAAGGCACTCTAGTCGTGTCCTCCATCTCAGTATGATTCTTTGGACAATCTTCAATAGATAGATTCGTTCCCTACAACACTAGAACAACTAACTACTTGCAATCTATCATACTAAATCTCTCAAGGATGGTATTAATATACTTACTCTAGCTAAGCCAAGGCTTTCTACTTCTCCTATCCCTTATGATTTCCATACTTAGAATATACCTCGCTGCACCTAAATCTTTCATTTCAAACTATGCTGACAACTAAGATTTTAAAATAGAAATCCTACCCTTACTATTCCCAAAGAATAACATATCATCCACATATAGGGAAATAATAAGTAAACGATCATTTTTAGTTTTTTAATACACACAATGATCTAATTTTGATCTCACAAATCCCAATGACAACACAAAAGTGTAAAACTTTGGGTACCACATTCTAGGTGATTGCTTTAAACCATACAAATATTTCTTTAACTTGCAAAACAAACTTTCTTTACCTTTTTCAACAAAGTGCTTAGGTTCTAGGGACATATAAATTCTTCTTCTAGATCTCCCTAAAGAAATGTTATTATCACATCCATCTGCTCAACCTCTAAGTCATATGTTGTTGTAAGTGACAATAGAAATCTGATAGATGTTGGCTTAGCTATAGGAGAAAATATTTCTCCATAATCAATTCCCTCCACCTGAGAATAACCTTTCACTAACCAACCTAGCTTTATACTTCTCCACACTTCCATCTAGACCAATTTTCTTCTTAAATACCCATTTACATCCAACAGGCTTCAACCTTCAAGAAAAGATACCAAATCTGATGTTTCATTCTTTTTCAATGATGTCATTTCCTCATTCATGGCTTCCAACCAAGAATCTAAATCAGACATATTAATAGCCTCCTTTACAGTCCTAGGCTCATCAATGCTAGTAATCAAAGCATAGGCATAGTTCAAATCCAACATAGAAAATCCATAGCTATCAGGTTGTTTCTTTTCACATGTAGACCTTCTCATAGGATGAGGTTGAGGTTGTGGTTCTTCTTCTTGTTTAGAACTCCCAAAGCTACTAGAGATCGCCTTAGTTTCAGGTACACTTTGAATTTGTAGTTCCTCTTTATCTGGTGTTCAAGGAATTTCAACTACACAATTCTTATTTTCTTCTTCTTTTGTCTCTGACTGCAAATCAACTATAGAAGGTTTTAGCTCCCAAAATATTACACTTCTGTTGTACACAACCTTCTCAATAACAGAATTCTAGAGCTTGTATCCTTTCATGACCAATGTCGTAGCCGATGAAGATGCATTTTACAACTTTGTTTTCCAACTTAGATCTTTTCCCATTTGACACATAAACATATGCTTCATAGCCAAAGACATGAATATGTCTCAGAGAGGGCTTCTTACCAGACCATGCTTCCATAGGAATTTTGTCAACAAGAGCCAAACTAGGTGAACAATTAGCCAAGTAACATGCTATATCCATAGCCTCAACCCAAAACTTCTTCTCCAAACCAACACTGCTCAACATACTTCTCGCTCTTTCCATTAGCGTCATGTTTAATCTCTCAGCAAAGTCTCCATTCTGCTATGGAGTATAAGGAATAGTTTTATGCCTTTTAATCCCATGGTCTTTGCAATAGCTTTCAAAATCTATAGAACAAAACTCACCACCATTATCCATCCTCAAGCATTTAATTTTTCTTATAGTCTGATTTTCTACCAAGTTTTTAAACTCTTTAAACCGACTGAACACTTCTGATTTACTTCTAAGAAAATACACAAATGCCCTTCTCAAATAATCATCAATAAAAGAAACATAATATTTAGACTTTGATAACGAAGGAACATTCACTGGACCAAATACATCATAGTTAATATAATCTAGTATGCCAAAAGATTTATGAGGACTAGAGTAAAATGAAACATGGTGCTACTTTCCATAAATGCAATGTTCGCAAAAATAAAACTCAAGGTTATAATCAACAAGCCCTTCTACCAGGTTTTTATTTTTCAAGGCTTTTAAGCCTTTTTCTCCTATGTGACTGAATCTATGATGCCACAACATGGTTTTCTCTGCTGGGAGTTTTAGCTCTAAAGAGTTTGTACCTAGAGGAACTTCGTTCTCCTTCTCTACACAAGTAGCCTTGCTTGACTTTGCAGAGGCACTGCTGCATTGAACAACCTATGTGTCCAGCTTGTATAGAGTTCCAATACGTGCATCCTTGGCTAGCACCATCGAGCCTCTATTCATCTTACAACCACCACTCGTGAATGAGACTTGCACACCAACATCATTCAACTTACTAACAAAAATCAGATTACGAGCCAGACCCGGTATGTGCATTACGCCATCAATTCCTTTTATTCTTCCATGAGGAAATTGAATTTTGACTCTTCCATGGCCAACAATTTCAAGAGATGAATCACTTGCCAGGTACACCTTTCCACCAACATACTTTTCATACTTCGTGAACCAATCTTTGTGAGATGTCATGTGGAAAGATGCACCTGAGTCAATAAGCCATACATCATCTGATGCTTGAGTCACCAAGGCTGCAATGAAGGCATCTGCATCACTCTGAGAAGAATCGTTATCTGAAGAGTTGTTGTTGTTCTTATTTTTTTCCTCTTTACAATCCTTCCGGATATGACTAGTTTTCCCATAATTCCAGCATTTCACCTTGGACTTCTTTCTTGGAGACTTTGATCTCCCTTCATACTTGGATTTAGACTTCTTTTCCTTCTTCTTTCCTCTCTTCTTTGATCTACCTTGAACAACAAGGGCCTCCTTGGTCATCTCAAAATATTTCCTCTGCATCTCTTCTGATAGCAACAAAGCAACCACATCTTTTGTCTTAAAAGTGGTTTTTGTACTTCCAATAGCCATCACCAAATGATCCCATGTGTTAGGTAAGGAACATAACATAAGCATGCAGTGATCCTCTTCCTCTATCTTCACACCCACAAAGGCCAACTAAGCAAAAATCATATTAAATGAATTCAGATGGTCTACTACGGATGGTCCTTCTTCCATCTTCAAGGAGTATAACGTCTTCCTTAGGAATAACTTATTCACCAGAGACTTTCCTTGATAAATATCACCAAGTTTCTTCCATAATGAATCATATGTAGTCTTCTCCTCATGGACGTTCATGAGAAAAAAATCAGCCAAGCAAAGTCTTATCATCCCTTTGTATTTTCTATCTGTGAGGTCCCAATCTTCTTGCTTCATACTTGATGGTTTTATTCCTATAACAACAATCCAAAAATCTTTATCCACTAACAGGTCTTCCATTTTGAGTTTCCACAACTCAAAATTGCTGCCATTAAACTTTTTCAATTTCTATTCTACCTAATGTGCTTTCCATCTCAATCTATAATCAAGACAATCAATTTTCTCTGCAAAACTCCCACTAAATAGAATTAGTAGAAAAAACTAGCCCTACCCATAAGGATAACACAACTAGCCAGGCTCTAATCATACCACTTGTAAGGAAAGCATAGTGCGGAAATGCCTTCCAAATGCAAAATTCTCAAGAAAAAAGTGCAAAAAATTTCATTTAGATCGAGTTATAGTCATTAAGATGCACATTAACATAACAAGAGAATATACAATTTAACACACAAAAAATTGAACACTAGATTTACGTGGGAAAACCCTTACGGGAGAAAAACCCACACACCAAGTAAAGTCACTTTGTATTACAGTAAATAATGTTTACATACAAAGTTACAGACTCCACTCCCAGGTGTTAATTCACAACAACAAACATTTCCCTCTAATCAACCTTGTACACAAATTCTGAATATAGTTTTGTCCTCTCACACTGTTACAATGCTCGCAAGCATACAATGTAGAACATCAATCAACCAAACCCATTCTTTGTTACAAGGTGTTGCAATGTATACCATTCACCCATCATCACTTCAGTTCTAGGGAACCAACCATTCAGTTCCTAACTATAATTAACTGTGTCAAGCCATCGAAGAGACTCTTTCATGCTCTCTTCAATAACACAAAGTCCCTCCAATGATGTTCATTCACTAAACCAAACGCCCATAGTCAACAAAAAACCATCGCTTTCCACCTCAACATCAAACATATCCCACCAAGATGCTCTTCACAACTTACCGAGTCAACCATCACCATATCAGGGGGGCACCAATTAGTCTCCCACCGATATAAGGAAATCACACCGATGAATCCTATCGGCTTGTCATAGCGGCCGATAAATTGGAGATTTTAGAAACTTCAAAACCCATGGCATGAGGTTCTAAGGTTCTAACTTTCCTACAATCTTGCAATATCGCCACAGCTATCGGGTCATTGGAGAGACTCGGGATAGAGTCCCACCAACAAAGCCAAGTCACACCAATGAGAGTCACCAACATACTCACCACAGCCCATCGATCTATCGAGGAGACTCAAGACAGAGTCCCACCGATAAGGTTACGTCCCATTGATCCATCGAAGAGACCCGAGACAGAGTCCCTTCGACGAGAGTAAGTCCTGTCGATGACAACCAAGTCATAGCTTCAGGCTATCAGGGAGACATGAAACAAAGTCCTGACAATCTAACCACTTCCCGCCGATAAGACACAACAATAAACAAATAAAGACCATCGAACCATCAATGGGACTGAGAACAAGGTCCCGCAGATAAAGAAACAAACACAACTGCTACAAGAAGTTGACCAAGCCAGTAAATTTGAGGCACCTTTTCCAACAATCATAGCATATATAAAGTAGTCAAGGATAGAGGATTAAACTAAGAATTATCCAACCTTGCAGCCAATCTCACTGTCTTACTTCATATCTATTATAATGTATTATAAGAAAACAAAACACTTGTGTAGATCAACACTAGTTCTTTGATCAAGACATGTATTACAAGTTCTCAACATCAGCCTTTGAATTACAACAAGATTACAATGATCTCATTCAATGTATTTCTATGTGTCCACTCTTTTGATCAACTTATGTTTGTCTATCTACCTCTCTTGATCTTTTTCCTCAAACCACATTGAACTTCTCTTGTATAAAATATTGTGTGATAGATAATAATAACATGTGTTGTTATCTCCAATGAAGTAGAGGTCTCCATATCAAATGCAGTTCCATACTTGACCTTTATTAAAACTTCTAATGATGTAGGTAAGTTTATGAAATCCTAAGCCAAGAAAGCATGAATGTGATGATATGGGGTGCCTCCGAGTTTTCATTTGAAATAATGATCAGGTTCAGGGAAAAAGTGTGATTAGTTTGAAAGCGTCAATAATTTACTTTCTAAAACCCCATGGAAGGATGGGAATATGGGCTACGTTGGACACCATGGTGTGGAAATCTACAAAGATGGGTCTTATGTTGCAAAATATGCGTTGAACAGTTCAACATTTGGCACCTGGTAGTCCAAAGCTCTGCCAACAAACTTTCATATAACATATATCTGAAGAAGGAATATAAGTTAATAACTGTTAGCACTAAAAAGCCAAATTGCTTCCATTGCTCTTTTGATAAAGTGTTTATGATATTTGAGTATTTCTTATCACATTTGATGTATGGAAAATAAGTAAAATGAATAAATTTATCTTATGCATAGCTGCCAAATTCCTACGCTGAGTGGATAACTGATGTTGTTAGGATTCACAGGCACTCAACTCAAAAGCTAAATTGCTTCTGTTACACATTTGGTAAAGTGTTTAAGATGTTTTCAATAATTCTTATCACATTTTATACGTGGAAAATAAATACAACAAATAAATTTAACTTTTGCGTAGCTCACAATATAAAGTACAAACAGTTGTGTAGCGCGCTGCCCTGATTCTTAAACTTTAGTGGAAGTAATCAAGATCAAAATGATGTATAATCGTCCTTTCCACCATTCGCAACACTTTTTCCGTGAGGATTAAAGGTCAAATACATTTGTTTTTTTGTATGAAAGAATTTTGCTTTCAAATAGTCACTTTTGATGTCACCTTGAGCAGCTTTGGTGTGTTTGAATACATCTCCTCTAGCAATGATTTCTGTCCTATTGCTTGAACTGAAGCATTGGAAGACTGAATGAAGAGGTAAGAAGGAGAGTACTCTCACTGCTCACTCCGCCGTTTTCTCATTGCTCATTCCATTTGACATGAAGCACAGTAGGCAAAATAAAAAGAAGCATTTGTAGTGACTATACTTAAAATAAAACAATATTCAATACAAACTCATCATTTTTGCATCAATGAGGCTCCATCTCCTTATTAATGAATTTGAAATCATCATAGATCAAAATTACAACTTAATCATCTAGTTCACACGGCACCGCCAGCAATTCACAGCAAGAAGATTCACTGCAAGTAAAATTCACCACCAGCAATGGCCACGGAAAATTAACTGCATTAATATTTTTAATAAAATCAAAGTTTTTGAAATATATATTAAAAAATATTAATGTGGTTAATTTTCCCACGTGGTGAATTGTTGGCAGTGAATTTTACTTGGCAGTGAGTTTTCCTTCGGCAAATTTTCCACCACGATAAATTGTTGGCGGTGAATTTTCCGTGGTGAATTGTTGGCGATGAATTTTCCTAGAGCCAGTTCACACATATAAATATATAAATGGTGATATGTTATATTTATTATTTCATCATCCATTTTTAAATAAATAATTTTAAATGAGATTTAACAAAAAATAAAAATTATTTCGTTACTTTTGAATTAACACATTTTCAAATGTATAATTATTGATTCTTATCACTAAAAATAATAAAAAAATTATATTTTATTCAAATTTGAAAAATACATCTCCAATTAAATATAACATGATATTATTTGAGAAGGTTTTGGAAATGGCTTTTCACACCCTCAAGAAGATTAGTGACACAACCTCTTAATCTATAACTACACTTTAGGAAAATCCAGCTTAAATGAGCATAGTATATATTTGTGAACAATAGTCAAGGGTATAGATTGCACTCCAAATTGAACACACTATGTTCCCCTTCCTTAACCTTTACAACCTACTAGTTAGTGTAAATAGTAATTTTTCCTATCTAGTTTAATTTTACCTAATAGACATAATCATAATATATTCAAGCTCACTTAGAGGTTTTCTATATTTTTATCTCACCTCGTAGGGACTTTCCACATGTCCTTACATTTGTCCCAAGTTTTTCACATGTGTCACATAGGATTACTTAGTTATAGATCTACTCCTAGAACTTTTTTCTTTCTCCTTGTCTTACATATTATTAAATTTTATGACAGTGTTTGGCTTTTCATTGTGCAAGTTCATTTTTGAAATTTATTGGATTTTCATTATGTATGTTTAATGTTTAAAGAAGGCTATTCCTCTAGGATCACCCGCAAAACCAAAAACAAGCTTCTACAAGAGGGGAAATCAAGAGCATAAATTTGCAGTAATGGATGCAAGATAATATTAGATCAAATATGATCAATATACACTACACTAGATTGCAATTGAATGAAATTGAATGGAATACAAATGAGAACCCATTGGTTATATAGCCAAGGTGAGACATAGGATTAGATAGGATCATGACAAGTGTCTTAATCCTATGTCATGAAGCAACTAACTCATCAAATGTTAAATGACCTAGGTTCAACAAGTATTAAATGACATGATAAGATAAGATTTAATATCACATGACACTTAAGAATTCTAGAAATATTCCTAGGACCTCAGTAAACTTAACATGTAAATAAGACCTCTAAGTGAACTAGATAGGTAAAATACCTCATTACACCAAACGCCCCCCCCCCTTAAGTGTAACTTAGGGAGTAGATTATTATGCAAATGATTTAAAGATGGTTTTTGACTACTAAGCCATGTTAGATACCAATGTACAAATCCAATATCTCACAAGAAAAGAAAATGAGAAAACCCAATGGAACAAAACTCCTCTCTAAAAGAGAGATGAAAAAAAACCTCAATCAAGAATAAGAAGTATAAAACCCTATGTGAGGAAAAATATCCCCCATAAGAGAAGAAGAGAGATCATTTAACACCCCTCAATGTTGATTCTCCTATAATGATGGTAGATGCTCAACATTGAATGCTAAAGATGATCCAATCTCTTTGAACAACATTCCTCCCTTTGGAAAGAAACAAAACCAAGATGGAATGCAAGATGTTTTCCCATTCCTCAAAGGAATATGTGGGAAGCCAAATGGTGTGTGATGTCTTTGAACTATGCTTAGTGTCTCCATGTCGATGTCAAAAAATTGCATGCTCCAAACAAGAATTCTAGGCAACATTGTTGAATATGATAATCTAGAATCTAGTAGAGATTAATGTAGAAAACAATCCAAAGAAAAAGATATCTACTCTAAAGACAAAGAAGTATCCTCCAATTTTTTTCCAAAAGGATCCACACTCACATCAAATAGTGAAGAATTTAGATCATGTAGAGAATGAACAAGAGGGTCAAAGTGTTCCCTCATAACAATTGAAGAAGGATAACCTCCATCAAAGAGATGTATACAATCAATCGTGTCTCCGAAATTTTAAAAGTTGGACTCAACAAATAAATCTAGAATGTCTACCAAGTACTCATCCAATGTAGTCATATCTATAAGACGATGTATATCTTCTTGCATTGGGACAACACAAGAATCATCAAATGCAACAGAAGATGGAGAAGATGGAATGCAAGGATCAAGAATGGGATCCAATGTGAGAACACCCAAGTTCAAGTATCCAAAATTCTCCTCAAATCATGGTCCACACTAAAAGTGTGATCAATACTCGAAGGATCAAATCCACGTGACTTTTGTCCTTATTAGACTATTTTGAAGAAGAAAAAATTGACCCAGACATTCAGGAAGGTAGATCAATGTGACTCTTTTTAAGAATATGTTTCAATGCATTAATATTCTTCATGCAAATATTATTAAACATCAAGCTCCTAAATTTGACTACATGTATACAAGCAAGTAAAATCATGTAACCAAACATCCCAATCCATGCTTTCTCTCCTCACATATGCAACTTATAAGAGATGCTCAATCCACCTTAGCCAACAAGCCTGTAGGTTATGATAGCCAACCTCAACATCTATTCATGTGATTTTTATAGAAAAAAGCTTTCACATAACCACGTTGGTGTATTGCATAAATCACAAGCATACCAAAGCTTGTCACTCTTATTTACTTTTGGGTACTAACTTTTCCCTTTCGATACTAAATTTTTCAAATATTAAATATTTTCACAATTTGTGCAACCAACATTAAATATTTATTCCAAGAATTCCTAACTCATCTTATGCACATATCCTTAGATTCCCTATTTGCCATAAATCAATATTAATTTTATATTTTAAGCATTATGCAAGGTTTGGAAAGATAGAGATGTATTTTTTTATTTTTTATTTTTATGTCAAGTTCCACAAACAAACATTTATTAATGTATACTAAATTTATGATATGTTCTAATATTCTTATGTAGATTCAAGTAGAAACTTGTAAAATTACACTTCAATTTGAGTATTCTTAGGAGCTTTTGGGCCAGTAGGAGAATGTTCCTTAAATTAGAGTTCCTCTTGACCCCTCTTTTCCTTGAAGGAATAGGTGTGGTTGTAGCCAATATTATAACTGTGTTAAAATCTTTCAATCATGTGGATCTTAGCCTTTGAGTATCAAATATAATGTGATGGTCTTAGTCTTCTTGACAACCCTCTACTTCCTCTTGTAGGCATGATGCTGCTAGGTGACTTGATTCTGGCAAAGTTTTGCACTTGGATCTAGCTATCTCCTTAGTCCATTCTCAATCAACCTCAAATGATACTTTTGAAGAAGAGGGAGCTCTCATTGAAGGAGCTTATTCATGATGTTGTCCTTAGAGATGTTTAGGGAAAACCTAAAGATAAAGATCCTCTCATTGAAATTGTTGTAGTTGTTTAATATTGTTGAAACTTAACCTTTATCTTGGTCTTTGTTTCAAATTGTATCCTACTTAAACTTTGAAGATATATCTTTATATCACCTATTTTTTAATTGTCTATTATAATTTTTTAATTTAATAAAAAGTTAACTAAAACTTTTTCATAAAAATAATTAAATAAAATATAATAAAAAAGTTGCACTACATTGACTTGCATTAACTAGGTACAGCTCAACAAACAATGTTGTACTCCATTGACTTGAGACGTATTGTTGTGGCAAATGAGTTTAAAATGAAAGAAAAAAATAAAAAACTCGCCCGTAATGGAAAATACAATGTTAGATGTCACCGACGTGGATTGACGACAAACCGCGGCCCCAGCGTGTGATATCCGCTTGCACATCGTGTGGTATCCGCTTGTACAACACATCACCTCTTTCCACCTCTTTCCACATTTCAATATTTAAAATATGCTCGTGGCCTTCCTATCCTACTTTCGTTTTTTTTCTGTACAGTTTTCGTTTTCAACAGGAATGAGTTTCGCATATGTCCGCCAACGACGCCGCTCTTCGCTAGGTTCCTAACAACTTTGATCGCCGAACTGTTTTGAGAATGTGACGGAGGCTGCCTTCTCACACGTGCTCTTTACATCTCAAATTTCCTCACGTTTCTTAACTAGTCCGAAACACCAGCCATTGGTGCCCTGCACTTTCTAAACTCTTTTAAATACCATACCTTTGACTTCCCCGCCATAGCCATAATCATTTGCAGGATCATTAAATTTGTTTAGGTAAGTGATGTCTCAATCTCACCTGGTCACAATCGACTTCTTGGGAATCGGTAGTGAAGAGAATACCAGTTCTGCCATGGATTATCAGCGACAGCTTATGAAGAGGCGAGGTAAGTTTTTTTTTTTGGTTCACTTTGATCAATTATTATAATACTCTTCAAGCCTACCTATTAAGCTATAACATATATAGATATTGATGCCGTTTTGGGCTTCAACGTATACAGCCATGCAGTCATGCCTGAGAAAGATTAAACCACATATGCTGCAACAAATACTCTCTCATTGCGGGGTTTCCCAAGCTTTAAAGACCATGGAATTGTTTCCGCAACACGCCACAGGACTTCGATCGGATAGAAAGGACAGCCAACAGCCTTTCCTCGATACACAAAACAGCCTTTCTGAAGGTGCTGCCGCTTCATCGAATTTCAAAACCCCTACAAAGCCATTATCTCCTGAACTAAAAATTTCTTACAATGGAGCTGTAAATGTCTACGGCAACGTTTCTTCTGATAAAGTAAGAAGTACTCTTAACCTTGAGATTTTTTTACATCGCAGACTTTAATTTGCCTTTCAACATGGAACTCACAGTCTTTTTCATTAACAGGCAAAGTCTATAATGACCATGGCAGCCTCTAACGGGAATACTCCAAACCTTTCAAATTCTGTAGCTTTTTCAAGGGGATTACGTGAAAGTGTTTCCAATCCAGAAGGATCCGCAAACGGTGCAAATCATAGACATCTTCTTGGCATAGCACATTGGCGTAAGTGGTGGAATTGAATTTGTAACAATTTAGAATGTAAGATTGTTTTCAGTGTTGTAACAAAGGAATGACTCTGCTATGCAGAACTTCCATTAGCGAAGAAAAAATCCCTTCGACGCTTTCTCGAGAAACGGAAGGCCAGATAGCTTGGAGCTTTCTGGTTGATTTGAGAAGGAGATTGAAGATAAACAAAGTGAACATTTTGTACAGTAAATTTGATGAAATGTACGCTGTTTGCGCCGATTTGAAGGGATTATTTTCCCAGGAGAGCTCATCAAAATAAGGCTGCACAATCGGAAGGTTTGTTTCCCATTGCCAACCGGATGAGATTGTGGTGCGTTGTTTTTTGATCTGGAAGCAACTATTGTGAATGATTCCCACAGCTTTTGACCCATTTTTTTCACTTTTGAGTGAAGCAGTTCAAAGAACTGTCCCACATTCGTTGGCAAAATTCAATTTATATTGTATTTGAGGCGCCAAATTCTGTATTTGAGACGGTAAATGTATTTCGTTTTTAACCATTGTTAGCTACTTTCCAGAATTTTCATCGATCACTTTATTTGACTGGTCAACTAAAGTTATATTTAATAAACTTTTATTTCAATAATGGTATTTCACTAGTGAATTGTTTTTCTAGTTCAATGGAACGCTGTTATTCGTACGACCGTGAAAATACCATACATACGACATTTTCATTACACTATTAAATTGTGTTTTTATTTAAATGGTAGATATTTATGAGTAACACTTTTTTTAAAGTAATAAGTATAATTTGGTTCAAGCATTTAATGGGGAGTCAAATATAGTGTGAAATTGTTAGGGGTGACAATGTACATATCTACAAATACTATTATTACTATGTGGGAAGGAACGGAATGAGTTTAACATTCTCAACAACTTGCCATTTTTATCAAGATTAATTTTGCTAAAGCCTACAATTGTACGGAATGATTGTTTATCCTTGCTATGTCCTAGGATCTTAGATTTGGAATTCACTTCATCTAATTTGTGTAGATGTTGTTTTTTGATGCTTCAACTTGCATTAATTATAATAGCTAGCAATCTCAATCTGTTGGATTCTTTTGTTCTATTTGTCAAGGCTATGCTCTTGCTCCAACTCTTTATGAGCTTCTTGTTGAATGTTTTGGATATATTTAGTAAAAATCAATTTTCCAACTTGTTGGTCAAGGGGATCCCTCTTCTCAACTCTCCTAGCCAATTGCTTAGTGGTCATTTTGCTGATGATTCTTTTCTCACTCTTATTAATAATGAGAATAATATCAAGTAAGCTCTTCATTTTTTGATATTTTTTGTTTTCTTATGGATAGGGCATTCATTGAAAGAATGCCCAATGGTATATGCATTCTTTTCTTCCCAAATAGGTTGGTTAGATAGTTTTGGTTGAGAATTGATTGAGCATGGGAAGGTTTTCTACTTTTGGGTGCACCCTTTTCTTTTTAAGCCTCTATTTCTACTCTCTGATGGATTGTTGTCTAAATTGAGAAAAATATCAGCTATTGGATTACCAAGCCTATTTCCTTAGCTAATAAGTTCTAATTTTGTTAAAAAAGATTAGTTGTCACCCATGTTTATTATTCTTCATGTTAGGATCCCTCAAAAGATTCTTATTTAAAAATTGAAAAGATACTTCAAAATTTTTCTAGGCCTCTAATGATGGTCACCATGGTTTTCACCAAGTTGCTTGGGAGTTTTGTTGCCTTGTTCTAGATTCTAAGGGGTTAGATTTTATGGGATACACGATTTTGTAAATATTCTAAGCATGGGAGAAAATTATTTTAGATATAATAATCAACACTAAATAATATTATACAACCTAAAGTATATAAATCAAGTTATATTTAACTATGTGTGTGTGTTATTGAAGCATTGAATCACAAAATTAATTGTATCTCAAATACATAACGCATTTTGAAACATGAGTATCTTAGCTAATATTAATGCTTGTACTATTAAGGAGATGTGAGAGAAAAAATCATGAGAGCACTTTTCCACCATCCATAAATCTAACACAACTCACATGTATACCACCTAAACTAGGTGGGACCATACCATGCATAGAGAGTAAATATAGGTAAATAATATGGGCGAATTCTCAATGAATTGCATGTCATCAACACATAATACCTCAAGAAATGATTTTGTTAATATACTTTCAGAGCATAGTTCACTCATATCAATTGGTTGGATAGATACCTCTAAATAGAAAAAATCCCTAAGATGTAAGATCTCTACACATATGTACAACAGTTATACGGTGTACCTATGTGAGATAGAGGCATGTGCTCACCTACTATCTAGAGATGACATATTTATTCCTATATTCAAATTAGATGTGCAAAATCACTTATAGGACAATTCCAAGCCTACTCAATCATGCATGAGTATTTGGTGATAGGTGAGGAGGGGTGGGTCCCATATGATCCATGTTAATAAATTTGTATCAACCTTGCATCCTAATTGTAAGAGCCAATTTTTTTAATTTTTGGGCTATAAAATGTAATGTAAATTTTGAGGCTATGGGTATCAATTTTGAATCCAAAGAATTTTTATATGGTCATTAACTAGAGAAAGTGGGTTGTGGAAGAATGAATCTCCTAGAGATCCTTCAATTTTTAAAATGGATTAATTGGCTTCCTAGATCAAAATTTATAGCCTTTAAAGGTTGGGTCTCCCACATCAAAAATTTAAAAGAATCTATGACACATAAGAGAGTTGTAAGAGTGAGATACACTTGTTGGCCAACTTATGATGTATGTTATTATATTTAAAGTGATATATTTGGATGAAGATAATAGATTCAAAATGGAGCACCCAAGTTGGTGAGTGAAGTATGATGAGATGATGAAAACTACAAGGAATACACTATCTTTTTATCATGTGAACTCATTTATATGGCGAAATCTAATTTGTATCGTATTTGAGTCGCCAAATTTTAGTTTGTATCATTTTTTACTTTGCTTACTTATTAAGTAATCAAGAATTTTCATCAATCACTTTATTTGACTGTTCAACTAAAGTTATATTGAATATTTTTATTTATATGATATTTGTAAATACCACAATTTTTTCCAAGAATGGTATTTGACTCATGAATATTTTTTAAGTTGAATGGAATGTTTGTATTCATATGATATACGACGCTTTCTCAACTGCGCTTTTATTTAAATAAAACAATTTTAAAGTAAAATAAAAAATCATATATATAATTTATCCACTTCTTATATATATATAAAAGAAGTGGATAAGTTATAACTTATAGATGTATTTCAAAATAATTCTATCTTGGATACACACATATAACCCCTCTTTATAAAGTTTTATATATAAAAAACATTTATACATATAATCTTTTATAAATATATAAATTTACATAAGAGGTGGATAAGTTATATGAAAAAAGTTGATGAGATTAAGAGATGGTTCTATATCTAAGAAGTGTATTTTCAAATAAAATTTTAAATGAATTTATAATCCAAAATTAGTTTAATTATAGAATGTTATCTATTTAATTAATAACATGATAAGCTAGATAGACTATATGAAAAATGGGTGGATGACATAAGTAATACTTATATAAGAGAATATAGAAACTTCCTTTAAAGTAAAATAAAATAACTCTTAAATGAATAAAATAAATTTATATTGTTATATATTTTTGAAATAGATAGCTTGAGAATGATATCAATCAATAAATTTTACATATATATTTCTAAAGATATGTATATAGTATACATTATATGGAAATATATAATTATAATTTAAAGAATAAGGCTAGTGATACTTTAATTGTTCTAAAAAGGTTGAAATTTTACTGTCTTTTTTATTATTTTGTATTAAAAACATATTTTAATTGTACACTTTAGATCTTATTAAATAAGTATGTCATTAAACCTTGCAAGTCACTTGGATAGAATTGTATTATGAATTTATCTTCAATAAGCTATGACCTTATTCAAAAAATACAATTGTCACAACCCACTCTCATGGATCGAGAAGTATAAATTTTTCATAGATTTATATTTATTATTATTATTTAAAAAGTTTTTTTAGTTTTAAAACCAACGATAATCACTTTGAGGGTTAGGTTAAGTCATGGGAGGTAAACTTATTCATCTTGGTTGTCATGTCCATTAATAAGCATGAGTAATTGAAATCAATCATAATTGTATCAACAATCAATAAGGATAAAAAAATAGCATAAGAAGTTTCTTTTCTATTTTGAACCTTAATACACAATCAACAACCATCATAATTCATGACTTTTTATAACTTCTTAAAATACACGCTTTCCATATTCTCAATATTGCATGATGGTGTGAATGAATGTATGTACTATAAAGTTATGAATCACCTACTATGTAATCTCCACCCTACTTTTTTGTAGCCATTTTAGTGACTATCCACCTAGTGTGTTTTAGGCCCACTTTTAGCATTTTATGCCCCCTTTGTGATCTTAGAAAAATAATAAAAGCATCATAAAAAATTGGAATTCACAACCAAAATTTATATAATATTTTGTAGAAATTACTATCAAGATCAATATTTCCCTTGGACACCCCTACCCTAAGCAATAGTGTCCTTCGATGAAATTATAAAAAATGACCTTACATTCATGCCTAATTTTTATTTTTTTTTAATAAACATTTATCTAAAAATTTAGTATGATTTCAAATTTAATCTTGTTCTTTCCTCAAATCACTCATTATGTCAAAATAATACCAAGTGAAAAAACTTAGTATCTCACTCCTATCAACACAAAGGAAATTAAAGAAACCCATATTGAAGAGTGGAGGAGAAGAGAATTACTAGTTTGAAGCTTGTAATTTTGGGGATATATTCATAATTTCTCCTCATGGAACCTTTATAGAATTATTCCCCTTTTATTCTTTTCTAGTTTATGTTTTCCTTTGACAACTTTAGAATCCATAAAACCCTATTTTCCTTCTCTCATAGTCACTTATCTTTGTCATAGGTTTCTACCTTTGATCTACATCATATCCTTCAATTATTCTTTGTTTTTATCCCTATTGTAATCATTTTCATTATGCTAATCTATTCCTATTGTACCCTCAATTTTGAATCCATTAAAAATAATTTTCCTCACATAGCCATAAAAAATTTGCATAGACCTTCTAGTGCTTTTGTTCCTAGATCTAAAGTATTTTACACTCTTGCAAACTCATATACATTTTGAATCCACCATAGACACATGCCACTAGTCCTACTTCTCCCAAAGGTATTATCAATTTTAATCACCATTATATTACATGCCACCATCAACAAAAACTATTCCTACACACACATCCAATGTTCCAAAATAGGATTTTCTTAACACCATTATTTAGTTTAGATTTCCAAAAATTTAGAAGTGATGTGAATATTGTTGGGAATAGGATGCCATTTAATTGCAATCCTAAACATTATTTCATTTATCTCCTAAGTCCTTGGAAAGTTTTCCCCAAACACTAGGATTAGAAGAGATTAAATTTGAATGAAATGAAAATGTAAATTAACATTTATAATTAATTCTAAATGATAGGAACATGTGGGGATGCCCATGAAGAGCTCCTACAAAATAGGAGCACATGGGGCACCCACATGGAAGGTGGAACCCACCTTGAGTTAAGTTAACTATTTGGAGTAAAGATAACACTTTTGTAATGCATGTAAAGATCCTAGAAGTTATGGATTGATGTTTACATGCATGGAGTTTAGTTTAGTTTAGTTTAAAGTTTAGTTTAGTCCAGTTCAGTTTAGTTCAGTTTAGTTCAGTTTAGTCCAGTTTAATTTAGTTTAGTTTAGTTTAGTTCAGTTCAGTTCAATTTAGTTCAATTCAATTTAGTTATGGTTCAGTTATCTTCAGTTGCATATACTTAGTTTTAGTTGAATGCTAGTTGACTTTAGTTGACTTGGAATGCATGACTAATGACTTGAGTTGCATGACAGATAATAGGTGATATATTCAGTTAAGTGGGGATGATCAATCATGCATGATATTTGCATGAATGGTGGAGAGATATGTTTCAATTAATAGAGATTGACTTGGACCCACCTTGGGCACCCAAGTAGGCATCTTGGAGTTAAAATTTTGCATGATAAGATATTTTATAAGGTTGAGTTAAGTGGTCCCATTCTTGGGTGCCAACTTTGAGGATAAGCTTAGAAGATATCTTTGGAATCAACGTTGAGTTATGACTTTAGTTTGTGATGCCCAGATGGATGAAGTACTTGTTTTGAAATTGTTCTTCATGGTATAACTCTACTTGCAAAGAATAGGTGTAGGTATAGGCATAGGTTTTGTGGGATAAGAATTATGCTTTGTAATTGTAAACTCTTCGGCTCATTATTGTCTATTTATTGGAGCAAGTTGAAGAGAGTTTATCAGATTTTATTGTAGGTTGTGAAGAAGAATTGTTGAAGGTAAAAGATGCATCTCAAGCAAGGATTGGAATTATTGTAATCTTATTCTGAGATTAAATAATACATTGATTCTTGGTGGAATTTTTCCCAAAAGGGTTTCTCCATGATATATGTTGTGTAAATTCTTTCCTCTGGTCTTATTCTTCTACAATCTTTTGTCTACTTCTACAAATGGTAAAATGAATTAAACGGATAATTATCCACAAATAAATCATAACAAATAATAATTAATTAGATCTACAACTACAATAGTTTTACAAACTATTAAGCTACATAATTACCTCAATTTTTAACATTTGGTATTAGATCTAAGGTTGGGTAGAGTTTGGAATGCCTTTCTCTTAAAAGTTTGAAGGTTTTTTGGCTATAGTGGGAGCTTTTACTATTGTGTTATTGCTGATTTTGGAAAATAAGTTTGTTACAATGAGTTTTAATTCTCATTTAGATATTTAAAGATTCAATGGATCTAATTATGAGATGTGGAAACTAAAAATGGAGGATCTCCTTGAAGAGAGAGATTAGTGGTTAGTTTTTGGTAATGGGAAAAAGCCACCTACAATGATGTCAGATGAGGATTGGGCTAAGCTTGATAAGAAGGCATGAAGGAACATAAGATTATGTCTTGTGCATGTTTTTCTCTTGAATGTTTCAAAAGAAACTACTACATATAAGTTGTGGAAGAGAATAAGCGATATGTATCAAACCAAAAGTCTTACTAATAAGTTGTATCTCAAAAGGCAATTGTATTCTTTAAAGATGAAAGATAGTGATTCTGTTGCAAATCATTTGAATGCTTTTAATTTGATTCTAATTCAGTTAGAATCTGTAGATGTAAAGCTAGAAGATGAAGATAAATGCATTTTACTACTTTTTTCTTTACCATAATCTTGGGAAAATCTAATTGTTGCTATCAATGGTAGTGGTGAAAATCCAAAGATGGACAATAAAATTCCTACTTTCCTATCAGAGGAGATGAGGAGGAAGTCTAAAACGAAAATTCAAGATGCCTTGTTTGTAAAGGTAGGCTTGAGAAAATGGAACCTAAGGGAGACAAGGAAGGGAAGGGTAAGTTAGAAGGACGGAGTAAGGTAAAGTGTTGCAACTATGGTAAACTAGGACATGGGAAGAAGTATTGTAAGAACAATAAAAAGAGTTTGAATTCTTCTATAGAGGAATCCTCAAATGATGGTAATTATGCTTTGATCATTTTATGTAAAAATGTAAGTAACAACTCTTTTCTTTATGTTAAAGAGTGATCTTCATGAGGAGGATGGTATTCATGATGCCATGTGTAGCTCGTACCACAATTTAGTGGGAGTTGTTGGCAGTGACGTGGATGCACCATTGGTAAGGTTATCTTCATGTGATTGGGGATATGGTTTTTTCTTGGTTTAGAGTGGTTTCTATTATGTCATGGTTTACTCTTGATATGCATTTAGAGTTTGGAATGGTACTTGTTCTCTTGAGACTAGGATGCATATATGTTATGGTGCATGTGATCTCCTAGTAGGAGATGGTTAAATCATGTTGTCATGTTTATGTTCCTGATTCATGATTGGAGCTTTTACATTGATCTTGTGTACTTCTCTTAAGTATTGGGTACATTAATCATTTGCTTGATTACTTCATGATAGTGCTATGTTGCATTTGGAGTTTGGCATGGATTAGTTGGTTACAAGTCCTCATGGATACTTGGAGAAATAGGTGAGGTTTGAGTTCTCTTATGGTAAGAGATATATGTTGGAATGGTTACTTGTAAGAAAATCCTTTTCAGCAGTAAAGACCAAGAATCCTACACCTTGGTTGGATGTGATTTCAACACACTCAGTGGTTTCACATGCCTCCAAAGAGGTAGTTTGGATACAAAGACTTGGGAAAGGTATTGGTTTTAATTGCAAGTAAGTTAAACTTGAATGTGATAGTCAGAGTGCTATGTGTTTAGCCAAAAATCCTATATATCATGCTCGTACTAAAGCATGTTGATGTTTAATATCACTTTGTGCAAGAAATAGTTGAGAGTGGGAAGGTATTAATTGAGAAAGTTGACACTTTAATTAATGTTGTAGATTATCTTATGAAACCAGTTCCTATAGATAAGTTCTCTTGGTTTTAATCATTTTCTTGAAGCTTCATGATTATGTTGGTTGCATTTGAAGTTGGCATGGATTGATTAGTTGGTGTAGGAAGTCCATTGGCCTTGAGTCATGTACTTGATTTATAATAATGATTCCTTGTTTAGAATAATTGCAATGTATAATATCAAGTGGGAGGATGTTAGGAATAGGATGCCATTTAATTGCAATCCTAAAAATTATTTCATGTATCTCCTAAGTCCTTGGAAAGTGTTCCCTAAACAATAGGATTAGAAAGAGATTAAATTAAAATGAAATGAACATGTAAATTGAAATTTGTAATTAATTCTAAATGATAGCAACATGTGGGGACGCCCATGAAGAGCTCCTACAAAATAGGAGCACATGGGGCACCCACATGGAAGGTGGAACCCACCTTGAGTTAAGTTAACTAACTATTTGGATTAAAAGATAACACTTTTTTAATGCATGTGAATATCCTAGAAGTTAGGGATTGATGTTTACATGCATGGAGTTCATTTCAGTTTAGTTTAGTTTAGTTCAATTCAATTCAATTCAGTTATGGCTCAGTTATCTTCAGTTGCATGTAGTTAGTTTCAGTTGAATGCTAGTTGACTTTAGTTGACTTGGAATGCATGACTAATGACTTGAGTTGCATGACAAATAACATGTGATACATTCAGTTAAGTGGGGATGATCAATCATACATGATATTTGCATGAATGGTGGAGAGATATATTTCAGTTAACAAAGATTGACTTGGACCCACCTTGGGCACCCAAGTTGGTATCTTGGAGTTAACACTTTTGCATGATAATATATTTTATAAGGTTGAGTTAAGTGGGCCCATTCTTGGGCACCGACGTTGAGGATAAGTTTAGAAGATATCTTGAGAATCAATGTTGAGTTATGAATTCATTTTGGGATGCCCAAATGGATGGACTTGTTTTGACATAATTGTTCTTCATGGTAGAACTCTACTTGCAAAGAATAGGCATGGGTTTTGTGAGATAAGCATTGTGATTTGTAATTGTAAACTCTTTGGAGTTTACAAGGCTCATTATTGTGTATTTATTACAGCAAGTTGAAGAGAGTTTATCAAATTTTATTGTAGGTTGTGAAAAAGAATTGTTGAAGGAAAAAGAAGAATCTCAAGCAAGGATTGGAATTATTGTAATCTTATTATGAGATTAAATAATACATTGATTCTTGGTGGAGCTTTTTCCCGAAAGGGTTTCTCCATGGTACATGTTGTTGAACTTCTTTCTTCTGGTCTTATTCTTCTACAATCTTCTGTCTACTTCTACAAATGGTAAAACAAATTAAACAAATAATCATCCAAAAAGAAATCATAACAAAGAATAATTAATTAGATCTACAACCAAAAAATAACCTAAAAAACTATAAATTTATACCTTAAAAATATATAAGAAACCTAAAAGGGATGTAGAATCTTGTCTATATTTCAACACCCCCATCATAGAAACAACCTCTCACAAATCCTAGATTGATTTTAGAGTATATAATAGGTTTTTAAGTCTATTTTTAGTCTCAAATTCATCTCATATAATATGAAAACATTATTTTTTCTCTTTCTAGGTCTAAGATATATATTTACATTTCCTAGTTTTATGGTACAATTTCTCTTCCATAGCTCTTCATACTAGTTTCTTATAGATTGATTTTATGGTCTATTTTATTTTTATGTATGTTAGGATTATTATCTAGTTTATGTTTTTTATTAAGTAAGAAACATTTATAGGGTGTTGTACCCTTTACATGGAAAGCCCTCAAGGCCAAAAATAAGCTAGTTCAAACCATAAATGAACTAGGAAAAGAGGATAGGCCACACACAGAAACAACTGATAGACAGTGGTTGAACAACAAACAAGGACTGGACAACCCCAGAACCTAAGGGGACTAATATGACTCCCTTAACCCTAGGCCATGAAGTAGTGATAGATCTTGGGAGTCCCTTCTTTCTCAACACAACAAATCGGGAAGACTCAGAATAAAAATAAACCGAGCAAGGTGAGAGGAGCAGAACCATAGGCAATGAGCCACCATGCAACAAGGGAGTCAGTAACGTAGAAGAGGAGACAGGAGTAATTGAAAGACCAATAAAGGCATCCAACAAGGGTTGGGCAAGCTCTACCTAAACAATGACAAAAATTTGAGGCAACAAAGGTTCCATAAAAGGGATAGCTAAAAGAGGAGCTTGGCAGGACACATACTCCCTAGGAGAAAAAATAGGGTTGTCCTCCATGGATGAATCATTCGAAGGAGTAGAACCCACCGTGAGATGATCTATGAGAGCATCCTTCCACCAAGTAGCAACACCCTTGCAAAGAGCATGAGGGAAACCAAAGGCCAAATGACCAACAAAGAAACATCTCCTACATTGAAAAGGGAGGCCCTCATAGTCTAGGAGTTGTGTCCAAGGTCTGTCCTCCACCAATAAGACCACGTCACCATGGAGTGGTTTGGAGATATCTGAATCAACTAAAATACGGGCAACTGTAGTATGCCCAAGCTCCTGATTCATAGAGTCCATCAAAAAGCATCCAATGGCATTGCCAATGGCTTCATAACAAGATTCCTCCCAAAATTGGAGAGGGAGATTCGACAGTTAGACCTAAACTAGTATGGTATTTAGCAGCTCTATAAGAAGATTGAAAGAGTGAGACCAAGGCCTGATGGACAGTAAATGAATACCCCACATCCACCCCTTGTCCAACACATTATCTCGCTCCACAGAGGAGGTGAAGGTTGAAAAGAAGAACCCCCTAGTGCTAGGATAGAGCTCAATATGCCAAAGATAATAGGCTTCCAGGAAGCAAAAACCCAGTTATTGAGATCGGGAAGGGAGGGCCACAAGCCATTAAACTGCAGATCACACCCTGATTCAAATAGAAATCCTCATTTTTAGCAATGTCAGGTCCATAGACCACAATAGGGGAAGCATGAGCACAAGGCAACGATTGAAAATGAGCCCGAGCAGGAGACCGAGCACCAATAGCCTTAGAAAAGGACTTCCCTCGGCTCGAAGAAAGGATGCCACTAGCAACAAGAGTAGGAGGCAACACTATAGAAGGAACAGAGGGAACACTGTCCATCCCCTATAGAGCCAAACCCACCCACAGAGCATCACTGATCAAAGCGTCATTGTTCGAAGCAATTTCATGTTGGATAGTGTCAGAACAACTCCTACCCAGTGCCATTTCATATTTTTTTGATGCATGAATAGAAGATAATTATAGTTTATGTTAATACTTAGTACATTAGAAATAATTTATCTCCCAGATCGATCAACACTTAAAACATGTTTCCAAATTTTATATTTTATGGGATACACGATTTTGTAAATATTCTAAGCATGGGAGAAAATTATTTTAGATATAATAATCAACACTAAATAATATTATACAACCTAAAGTATATAAATCAAGTTATATTTAACTATGTGTGTGTGTTATTGAAGCATTGAATCACAAAATTAATTGTATCTCAAATACATAACGCATTTTGAAACATGAGTATCTTAGCTAATATTAATGCTTGTACTATTAAGGAGATGTGAGAGAAAAAATCATGAGAGCACTTTTCCACCATCCATAAATCTAACACAACTCACATGTATACCACCTAAACTAGGTGGGACCATACCATGCATAGAGAGTAAATATAGGTAAATAATATGGGCGAATTCTCAATGAATTGCATGTCATCAACACATAATACCTCAAGAAATGATTTTGTTAATATACTTTCAGAGCATAGTTCACTCATATCAATTGGTTGGATAGATACCTCTAAATAGAAAAAATCCCTAAGATGTAAGATCTCTACACATATGTACAACAGTTATACGGTGTACCTATGTGAGATAGAGGCATGTGCTCACCTACTATCTAGAGATGACATATTTATTCCTATATTCAAATTAGATGTGCAAAATCACTTATAGGACAATTCCAAGCCTACTCAATCATGCATGAGTATTTGGTGATAGGTGAGGAGGGGTGGGTCCCATATGATCCATGTTAATAAATTTGTATCAACCTTGCATCCTAATTGTAAGAGCCAATTTTTTTAATTTTTGGGCTATAAAATGTAATGTAAATTTTGAGGCTATGGGTATCAATTTTGAATCCAAAGAATTTTTATATGGTCATTAACTAGAGAAAGTGGGTTGTGGAAGAATGAATCTCCTAGAGATCCTTCAATTTTTAAAATGGATTAATTGGCTTCCTAGATCAAAATTTATAGCCTTTAAAGGTTGGGTCTCCCACATCAAAAATTTAAAAGAATCTATGACACATAAGAGAGTTGTAAGAGTGAGATACACTTGTTGGCCAACTTATGATGTATGTTATTATATTTAAAGTGATATATTTGGATGAAGATAATAGATTCAAAATGGAGCACCCAAGTTGGTGAGTGAAGTATGATGAGATGATGAAAACTACAAGGAATACACTATCTTTTTATCATGTGAACTCATTTATGTTATATTTTGAATGGAGAGACGTGAGACACATTTTAGGTAGTTTTAGCTCATTTTTTCCTATTTTCCATTTAATGTTTTGAAACATAGAAAAAGGTGATCCTAATTCCTAAGTGCTTAGAGTAATAGGATTCAAGGCCTTTTCCTAGGGTTTCATTGAGATGGAGATCAACAAGGTGTATAGATTGACTTTCAACAATGAAGGCGATCCAATCAGACCTCGATCTCCATAAATTTAGGGATTGGAATGGATTGGAATGAATTTTCTTTGATTGGACTAATTAGACTATGTGCCCTAATATCAAAATTGTAATAATTCGATAATGTATAGACTAAAATAATAGTTTACAGGAAGATATGGGAAGTGTAGAGGATTGCATACCTACCCAAATAAATTGGTTTTAGTGTGAATAAGAGGACTAATTCACCCAAGGGTGTATAAGTCCTTGTATGCCTTTCCTGCTCTATTTTTTAGGTCCTCTAATGATAGATCTAAGATCTTTTTTTTGGCTGCAAATTTGATGAAATGTTGTTGGATAATTTTGTGAGTTTTCATGGGTTGATAAGGTGTAGGGCTTAAAATGCAACAATGAATAATTTTTCTTCAAGCTTCCTTTGATCCTCTTTAAACCTAAAACCTACACATTCAAAGAGAGGGAAAATGTTTGGCCATTTAGGGGCTTGCCTCAATCAAACCCCATGTAAATGTTTCCATTTCCACAATGGAAATATCAATGATAAAGTGATAATGGATAGGAAGGAATGATGAAATCACAAAGTGTTGCAACTCACCACCCTTCAATAGCTTCCTTGAAGGACTGAAGTCTTGCACATCACCTCAAGGCCTTGGATCTTGCTTGATTGAATTTATTTGGAGACCTACCGATGCAAGAGAATCTATCAAACACAACAATTGACGAAACGAAAAGGGTTTTTAAAGGAGATTCTCAACTTTCCACCAATATAAATTATGCTTTACTTTGAACTTAATAAGTAATTATTATTCATTTTCTATTCAAATTACGACTAAAGTCCTGATTGATAGGGTGATTGAAAAACATTTATACCTTTCAAACGGTATCACTTTTTTTGAATCCAAAACATGCATCAAATTCTATGCTTAGCATAATATAGGATTAAAAAAATAAAAATTGAATTTCATGAAGTTTTGACCAAGTTAAGGTGGTCAGACATACGAGTTTTTATATTTTTTAAAAAGTTGTAATAAAAAATTTATAATTAATTATTTACTTGGAAAAAATTTACAAAAAAATATGCATCACATTGGGGCATGAGTCCTCTACTTATATCTAAAGTCTTATAAAAAAATATTATCATTTTATTGTGGTTAGGGTGGTTAGACAGACACCTACTTATTTTTTCCCTAAATTTAAGTACCACTACATTGAAATTTCAAATTTTCACCAAATAGATTTTTTTTTTTTTAAACAAAGCTAGTAGTTTAGAAATTAGATTCAATTTGCTATAGGTTTTATTCTTACATATTTTTGAAATAATATAGATAACTTATTCAAATTTTTACGTCAAGTTTCCTAACTCTGATTTTTCTAAATTTTTTGCCACTTAAGGGCCTATTTTTTCCATGATGATCCTGCACATACCCAAACATAGTGCGAAAATATAAAGGTGTACATTTTTCTACACTACATTTAGCCTCCACTTAGTGAGAGGATGAGCTCTACACTCAAACTCACTAAAGTAGACAAATACATGTCAAGAGGGATCCAAGTGCACAAATGTCAATGGGTAGGATGACAAAGATCAAGGAGGTTGCACAAGCCTCCAGGATCAAGATCCCATGGAAAATCAACATGAGCACAAATGGAAACCCATGAATGTATGATATGAAGCAACAAGAAAAGATACACAAACATACAGTGTCAAAATTAATGAAAAGAATAAATAAAGATGGACTAGCAAGTTGCATTATGCCACATCCATCAAATATACTCATAAGGATGTAAAATCACTTATGAAACACATGGCTCCATAGGAAAGAACGTTATGTTAATCTTGGTGGCCATGAAAAATATGCTAACAAGGGCTAGTGTAGTCTGATATACACTAGGTGAGCCCCTAATACAAATATGAGAAACACACACTAGGTCGGTATGTACCCACAAAAAGGTGGTTGATGGGAAATTCATGTCAGGTCTATAGGCTCCCATACATCAACCATACTAAAAGTTATACTCCCTGACAAATTTGGTAAGGTGCCACAACATGATCAATATGCTATGTTGATGCTACACCAAATTCAACCTTTGTAAACAAAGTGAAGCAAGAAATGTCAAAATTTTAATTCCAAAATGAAATTAATGCCAATGCAATTGTCACACTTCTTGGGAGACATGTATGTTGTCATCACTAAGAAGGGAACACATGCAAACAATGAGAAGAGGGAGATATATGCCCCCCACTTAAAATGTCAACATACTTGCTATGTTGGTATTTTAAGTAGAGAGGAAGAGAGTTTCCTTGAAAATCTAATGCACACCTCCAAAAAACTAGTTATACTTATCCTCCAAGTGTAGAGACAAATACAACCACCTAAGACTATCATGTTTTTGCTAAGATAAATATGGATGCACCTAAAATTTTACCACCATGAATGACAATGAGCAAGACACATAAAGCTACCAATGCCACATAGTGATGAACAACATGATAAGATGAAGATAATTATCAATTAGAGGAAATAGGTGCATCAACATAAGGAAGAGCACCACAATCCTTAAGATGTTCAATTTATTACTCAAAGCCTTACATTAATTGGTTGAATGACCATTCCCTTGATGGTATGCACAAAATGAGCTCTTGTTATATAATTTATTTTGTGTTCTTGGAGGGAGAGATATCAAGTAGGATTGGAAAATCCTTGACAAGGTACCCTCTTGATCAATAGTAGAAGATGTTCATTTCTTTTGTGACAACTTGATATTTCTTGCTTATTACAAGGACCTATCATACATACACAAAACTCTCTAGATTGTGATATTTTGTACTCTCCTTTAAAGGAGGGTGTAAAATCTAATGAACCCCAATCATTACTAAGACATGTATTTGAAGATGAAACAATATTTATCCTAGGATTATTTTGTGTGATGACATTGATATTAAGAAAATATTTTTTTGATGCTTTCATTTCTTTCAAAGGATAATAACCAAGACCGCTAGTTGTTTCTTATGTGTTTGGCTCTACTATAGGGACACGAATACCTTGTTCTTTATAACCAATTTGTTTCAAAAGATCATAACCTCTTCCATAATTGTTTTCCATTTCTTTTGGATTTGGTGGTTTCTCATGATTACATTCATCATATGTGGATGTATAATTTGTGTTTTCCTCTTATTTTCTAAAATTTGAGGACTCACATGATTTTGATGACTCATCTTGTGTGGATATTATGTCAACTTCTTTCTCTTTTCTTGATTTGTGTGTAATCCTATATTCTCCCATGAATGTAGGTGTAAAATCCAATGAACCCCACTCATTGTCTAATAGTTTTGTGATTGATTTCTCTTATGATTCTTGTATTGGTTCCACTTTTTTAGTTGGTGTCAATGTTAGAGGATTTGTCATTCCTATTTCTATTTGCAAATAATTTTCTAATTGTAGGTGAGATTTGATTGTGTAAACCTTTTTTTCGTAAACATACTTCTTTAAATGATGTAACATTGAAGGAATCACATTCATTACATGAATCCAAGGTCTACCTACTAGAAGATTATATGAAAGTTCATTTGGAATGACATGGATAGGAGTTTTCAATGTAACCCTACCGAATTGAACAGGTAATGTTATCACACCAAGCAGTTTTTTCCCCACTTTATCAAATCCACAGATAGATAAAGAATCTGGTTGAATTAGACTCTTGTCTACTCCAATCTTGTCTAAAAGGAATACACTACAAACATTAAGTGTTGAACCATTATCAATGAGGGTATGATTTATGCCCCAATGATGACCATTAATGTTAATACCAACCACTATCATCAAAGCATCATTTTTTCTAATATTTCCAATGGAGGTAACTCATCTTGATGAAAGGTAATGTCTAAGTTGGCTAAGTTCATACCTTGAATTAGAGCTTCTACATCATTTTTTTGCGCACTAGAAGGAATAACAACTTGTTGTAAAGCATTTTGAAGCATGCTATGATAATTAGGTGATGCTTGAATCAAATCTCAAAAGGATATTTTAGGAGTGTTGTGAAATTGTTCTACAAGGTTATATTCTTTACCACTATGTTGCGAGATATTAGGTGTGTGTAGGAGATATGGTTGAGGTAATGGAATGGATGTTGGAGTTTATCTTGGTTGTTGATTCTTTCAAGTGTTACATGCATGAGAAATGGTATTATAACTTGGTTGTTGTGAAACATTGTTACTGGTGAGTTGTCTTGCAAAATTTAAGATATGTCTAGGAGGTTTGGGTTCATGTTGTGGTGGTCCAATGATAAGAAGTGGCTCAGGAGATGACTTGGGAGGTCCAATAATTAAAGGAATCTTAGGAGATCCAAGAATTAGAGGAGACGTAGGAGGCCCAATAATTAAGGGATATCTAATTTTTAGAACCTCAATAGATTTATCCTCATTTTGATGGTCTTCTAGCGAGGGGAATTCTAATGTCACCTCAAAATCTTCATCTAGGGAAGCCACATTATTGTTTTTTGAAATATATGTATCAATGCTATCATCCTCTTGTGCTATGATATCTTCCCTAGTAGGAGATATTTCAAGAGAGGAGCAAACAATATTTCCATGACATTCAATGGTTGGGTCTTCTAAGATATCTTCATCACAAGTAGGGGAGGTATCTAGAGAAGAACAACTATGATTTTCTTGATTATCAATTATTGCATCCTCTTGTTCAATAATGCCTTCCCATATAGGAGAAGATAAACAAATAGGGTTCTCATGGCTCTCAATGGTGGGTTCCTCTAACACCAAAATATCTTCTTCATAAATATGAGAGATATTGGAAGAACAAACTTGATTGTCATGATTTTCCATGATTGTATTCTCTTTCACTAAGTTAGTTTCACACACGAGATATGGATCAATGAAAAACAAGAAAAGAGGGGAAAGGACTTCATATTCATATGCTTGTAACAAAAATTTCTTAAAGTATTCAAAAAAATATGAAAATAGAACAAGAAGTATGATAACCAGAGATTTTTGCTATGAGAACATGATGTAATAATTGTTCCACGGATCTAAAATGTAATATTTTTTCCAAATTTTCAGTAAATCAAACAAAATGATACTTTTCTTGCACATGCAATAGAAGGAAATTATAGGGACAAAAACGTATGACCTGTGAGCCAATCTAACCTTGGATCTTAATTCCTTTGGACAATAAGAAAGATCTGAGATAAATTTAGAATGATTTAAAATTCCTAAAATAAATGGATGATTAGACCTAATACATAAAACAAAAATTCTTGAAAATTGATGGACTGAAACAACAATTTACCAACAGATCTAGGAAGTGTAAAGGACTACAAAAATGCTCAGAAAAGTTGGTTTTGATGTGCCCTCAAGGAATCATTCACCCAAGAGTGAATGGGTCCTTGTACAAGGTTTTTAAAAATGAAAAATGTAAATTATGAGTTATTGTTTGTGTTCTTTGTTCCAGATTGCAAACTGTGAATTATGTGATAGATTTTTCAGTTTTAGGTGTCTTAATGCAAGTGCAATTAGTGAAAAATAGTGAACAAAGTGACTACTTTTTGAATTCAATTTTGACTAAGTTTTCTAATATAAATGACTAAATGTACACTAATATGCAAGTACTATGCAAAATCAATGTGATATGTATGCAATTTTTTAGATTTTTCAAATTTTAAACAATGCAAAATGAAAATTTTAAACCCTGGATGAAATGCAAACTAATGCAATTTTGAAAACCCTGGATGAAATGTAAACTAATGCAATGCAACGTAAACTAATGCAAATCCTAGATCTAGGGTTTGAATGAACTCCAATTTTAGAAAGCTTTTAGTGCAATAATGTTGGGTTCACCAAAATGAAACATAGAAAAAGGGGGGAAGATAGTGAAATAGGGAAACCTAGAAATGAGGGACTTATGCCAAAAAGCAGAAGGGGGTTTCCACCTAATCACAAATACACCTTTTCCTATTTCATTAGGAAGAAGGATAGTGCCACAAGAGATTAGAATTGACCTACAACCCTTAAGGTGAGTCAACTCCAAGTTTTGGGACACTATGTGGTCTCTTCTTCCTTATGACATAAAACTATAAAATATGATTGAAAATAATTTTTGGGAGAAGAATAAAAGTGCATTAGCAATCCAATATCTAAGATTTGGGTGATCCCACAATAGTGGGTTACACTTTTTGGCCAAACTTGACATTGAACTCAACTTTTTTAACTAAATTTTCACTTTCGGACACCTATAGTTGCTAAACCTAGAGGAATTTGAAGATGATGCAAACTATTGATTTGTGAAATTTTTTCTATAGATTCTAAATATATTTTAAAAACAAATTGGAATCAAATTGCATTTTTTCATCTCATTCAATAACTATTTTTTAATAATAAACAACATTTTTAAAGCTTGATATTAACTGCATATATAACACATTTATTTTTTCTATGAAGGATAATTTTTTTTTTTTTTTAATTTACATTTGTAACTACGATATCTAGCTCCTTTATTTTGTTTCATAGTGTTAAATTATTGATTTTTTTTTCTTAATTAAGTTTTAAAGTCAAACCAATTATAATTTAAACAGAGGTTTACTATATAACACAATTTTTTTTTGTATGTATCAAAATTCAATTATTTTTTTGTTGGATCAAGGAAATCAATACCAAGAGGGTACATATTTTTCAGATATTTTTTTGGCAATCTACTATTTTTCCTCATGTGCAAAATAGAGAGGTTGATTTTTGGTGAAAAACCTACATTCACAAGAAATTAAAAAAATATATAATAATCAAATTAAATATATTTAAATTATACTTTTTGGGAAGCTTATAATAAGGACTACATACTTATAGTGGGTGGCAAGGTGGGTGCCACCACATACTATGAAGTGGATGTGGGTGGCTGGGGGGATGGTAATGTGTTGAGGTGGTGATCAATCCGTATGAACCTTCTAGGATTTTGCTCTCTCCATTATATTCCACCGGAACTTTGCATAATCATGGTACTCTAAAAAAATGATTGACAGTTTGCATAATTTGGAGGACAAGCTTGATCACCAAAGTCTTTATTACTACCTGGTGGCTTCGTCCTATGCATTTCATTTGTGGTGGTTGGGTTTTTGAGGTCTACGAGAGGGATGAGTAGGTTCATTCTTCTTGTCTCTGCAGAAGAACTAGAAATGCATGGGTTGGCGATGCCTATGGAGTTGAAAAGCTCCAAGTGGCAAATAGCATTCGAGGGACTCATTTCCTCTCTTCAACTCCATCATATCATCCATCACCCAAATGACCTGACCTTTGCTACCATCAAATGACTGGCTGGGAAAGCCTTCATGGAGGACACCAAAGGTTATCACTTGGATTCAGATATCTCTTGTATGGTGTTGGTTGGCTTGCTAGACATTGGTGTGTCAAAAACGGATGTTTGTGTGATAATGAGGGGCCTATTTTGTAAAGACATGTTAGTTGGCTTAGATAGAGCCTTGGTTGTGGCTCAACTTAGCAAGGGTACCCCTCGTCCACGAGACTTGCATCTTATGGATGACCCAGACACCCTAGTTCATTATCATCCCTTCATCCTGGATGTTGCTGGTTTGGAGCTCATGGAGTTTAGGCATTTGGCTACGAAAGGAGTAGAATTTCTGAAAAATAAATTCTGACTAGTTTCTATTGAAGACTCGACCTGGAAAAGGGACTTTAAAATCTTTGCTCAACAAAATGTATGGTGATTAGGGTTTGGTGGTTTCAATTGTTAATGGGGTTTTGTCTCGTACATATGTATCTCTGTTAGTTGGTCTAGTTATTTTTTGTCTTTAGCACGCAATGATGGTTTTTTGGTGGCCATGACCACACTCTAATAGTATGGTTTTAGGCTCAGTATGGTAGTTTTTTAGTGTTTTTTGGGGCGGTGGCCTAGCTTGGGTTAAACTCTATAAATCTTTTTAAAAATCAATACAAATTATCCTTGCTTACCGATAAAAAAAAGTAAAAAAAAGGACTACATACTTATAAAACATAAATTTTAAATGAACTTATTTGATCCCCCAAAAGGTAAATCAAAAGTGGTTTTTTATCGGCATTTTGATAAGTGTAGAAGAGACTCCATTATAGGTATGGTTTAAAACTAGAAAGTTCTATCCAAGGGGGTTTGATCTAAGGGGGTTTCACCAAACCCTCTTAAATTAAAATCCTTTAAATGGAACCTTTAAAGGATTAAATCATTATATTTTCTAAAAATATGTGATTTCAACAAAAATTAGGATGTCCCAAAAAGTGTAACCCATTATTGTGGTACCACCCATCTACCACTTAGAATGTGAAGTATTATGATAACACTATCAAAAACAACAATCAACTGAAAGATCTAAGAAAGTTAAGATAGTTTGTACCCGACTTTTAAAATGTTGTAAAGTGTCATGTTCAGGCAAATATGTCCTTGTATCCTTTTCTAAAAATTCTTTTTATAGTCCTCTGATGTTGGATCTAAGGCTTTGATTTCTCTAGGTTTGACTATCAAAAGGCCGAAAACAAATTTTCTAGGTGATTTTTCATGTCTTGAAAAATTTAATGGCAACTTTGACAACTTTGTAAAATTGCACTATTGATCCAATTTCAATCCTCCTTCACTTTCAAATATACGAACACACAAAGAGGAGAAAAATGTTTTTTTTTGGTTTATAAGGGTTTTCCTTGGTCAAACTCTAGTTTGGTAATTAAACCTTGATAATGAAATAATGATAAAAATGGTGGAATGATGAATGAAAACTAGCTTGTTGCAATTCTCACCAAACCATTTAATGGGTTCCCTTACAGGATTCAAGTCTAACACATCTCTCTAAGGATTAGATCATGCATGAAATGGATTGATTGCTTGATAGATATTGATGCTTGAATATTTTCTTGAAACTTGAAACCTACATCACAATGTTAGCTCCAAAAATATGCATGAATGCAAATAAATTTGACATGATGATATGATCTTGATTGCTATTGTAGATGACTTATAAATCCACTCTTCAATTCTCTTGACAATAATATTTTCTCTTGTGAAAGTTTCCTTAATGTTGCTTAGTTTTAATTGATAAAATAACTATGTATTTATAGGTTTTCCTTAATTACCTAACAATTAAACATCAAAAGTTGACAATTGCAATTTGAATTTAAATCTTTACAATATCACCAAAAACATATTAAAAATTGGGACCTAAGACCTAAGTTAGACTCATTTTCCCTTGGGAAAATGGGTCCTAGGCCCTAAATCTAGGACATTCAATTTCCAAGGTGATTTAATTGTTGTTTGCAATTGTTTAATGTAGGTTTCCCTTTTGGAAAACAAAATTAATTAGGATTTTAAATGCATAATTGGGTCAAATAAAGGCTTAAATAAGTCCACTTAATTAAAGGGATGCAAACATAGTGTGAAAATGTAAAGGTGTACATTTTACTACATAACACACATTTCAAATTTTGACACCTAGTATATTATGTTTAATTTTCTTGCAAGATATAGGAAACAACCCTTAATTATTACATCACTAAATTTACAAAAAAATCCTTAAGTTTTCCTTTTGATGAAAATTTCCTTAAGGTTCCCATTTGGGTTGAATTCCCTAGGTTACATGTGTCATGTTGTAGTTTCCTTGGACAAATTTCTTCTCATTTAGGTATTATGGTTTGTGTTGAACTTGAATAGTTATATTCAAATTGTCCTCAGCAGAATGTATGTGTTAAGGTGGATTTATCTAAGGACCCTAAAGAAACTAATGATATTTAGAAGTATCAAATGAGATATTCTCAACATATTCCTTACCTAAACTTAAAATCAAATACTTGTTACCAATGGAAATCATTTAAACAAAAGATTCAAAATTTTCCTTTCATTTATCCCTGTCCCAAACCTTCCATGCAACCAACTTCTAGGTTTGAACCTCCTACAAAAAGGAAAAAGGTTGGTCTATAGCTTTCCTCACAAATCCAAGAGATGTAAAAATAGTAATTATAACCCCAAGCCTTCTTATATCTCTAGGGATTAGGGTACTAAGATGGTTTCAAAACCTCTTGAGCCAAATAAGTATGGTCTTTCCCAACTTGGGGAGAAATTTGATGAGGCAAAGTATGTTCAAGTTATGCTAGTATCTTCTTCATTATCTTAGCTAGAAAACCCTTGTAACTACCTTACTTCCTCCCCTCTAGTTGTGCATGAAATGTTATGTAGCTTATCAGGACATAAATGAAAGAGGGAGAAATTATTTCAAAGAAATGAAAACTAATCTAGTTTAACTTTAAAATAAGAAGTTTTGATTTAAGTGAGGTTATTCTTCAAAATATTTATTCTAGTTTTGATGAGCTAAATAATGGGAAATGACTCTTGATACCCATTTATGAATTGTATGTGTAGACATTAAAAATTGACCACTTTCATTTGATCAATTTACCCCTAATTCGACCAATTTTGTTTCCTCTATATTAATTAAATAATATCCTATTATTTGATTGATATTTAATTAGTACCCCTTTTCCCTTCATCCTAATTTATTTCTTCTATTATCCCTAAATCCTAACCTAAAGTAAATAAGTATGTTTAATTATTTACTCCCATCTCATTCATCTATTAAATTGAATAAATACCTTATTTATTTTATTTAATCTCCAAATCCCCTTTCCTCCATATAGGCATTAAATCTAATTATTTAATTCATATTTTTCTCTTTCCAAATGTCATCATGTCACATCCTCCATATTCTGCCACTTGCACTAATCCTACTCCTAAGATTCCCCACCTAACCTACTCACTAGAAGTAGTTGCATACATGTGCAATTAATCCACAATAAAGTGGATCAACCCTCCCCATCACATCAAGCACATGGGATTTATTTCCTCAAGGGTACAATCCCCCTCTTATGCTCTCTCCTTATGCCACTTGGCATAATCTTGTGGCTTGAGAGATCACATTCATCCTCAACCCTTGATCTCGATAAAGTAATTTCAACCCTCCATCCATTTTCATCCAAAATCTATATATCCAACCCTTAGCCATTTATCAAAGGATCTCACTCGTTTTCATTGGAGTGCCATTATGCTACCAAAATTTCTAGTAAGCACATATCTTATTGATAATCATGGGAAAATCTACACAATAAGAGGCTCAACATTTGATTCTATGTTGGTTTGAGTTTTCTTAGCCTAATCTTGAGTGTTTTTCTTTTTATTTTGTTTATTTGTTTGGTTTTATTTCTTAAATCCCTATAGAGACACAAAAATCATTGCACACATTTTTGACATACCTAATGGGATCCACGTCACGGATCTGACAAAATTTTCTATGTTTTTCATAAATTTGTAGTTGCAGGTTTCTCACACAAAGGTAGATCCGTTGCACGAGTGGATACACCATCATTAGGGGTGTCTCTATCTTCTACAAAGGCGGATGCACTTTAGCCCTCTATCGACCAATCAAACCAATGAAGAATAGGTAGCTCTGCTAGAACATTTAAAGGTAGATTTGCAGAGGATGACCAAATATGCTTCTACATAGCCAGATTTGCAAATGACCAGATGCGCGGCCTTCAGGGGTGGATACAAAACATAGGCATATCTGCTAAACTTTATAGAGGTAGATTTGTAGAGGATGGGAGGATACGCCACTACATAGGTGGCTTCGTAGATGGGCGGCCCTAATCCTGCATAGGCGGATCCATTACATAGGAAAATTCGTAGATGGGCAGATTCATCATTACATAGGCAAATCCATTACATAGATAGATTCGTAAACAGGCGGATTCGTCTCTATATAGGTAGATTCACAGACAGGTAGATTCATCACTGCATAGGCAGATCCATTGTATGGTCGGATTCGTAGATAGGTAGATTCGTCACTACATGGGCAGATTTGACACTACTTAGGTAGATACGCTACTCCGCTAGATATGTAATCTACAAGGGCGAATCTTTTGGGCCACTAGGAGAATGTTCCTTACATTGTTGTTAGAGTTCCTCTTTGACCCTTCTCTTCCTTGAAGGAATAGGTGTGGTTGTAGCCAATATTCTAAGTGTGTTAGAATCTTTTAATCATGTGGATCTTAGTCTTTTGAGTATCAAATATAATGTGATGGTCTTAGTCTTCTTGACAACCCTCTACATCCTCTTGTAGGCGTGGTGTTGCTAGGTGGCTTGATTATGGAAAAGTTTTGTACTTGGATCTAGCTATCTCCTTAGTCCATGCTCAATCGGCCTCAAATAATACTCTTGAAGAGGAGATAGCTCTCATCGAAACAGCGTATCGATGACGTTGTCCTCAGAGATGTCTAAAAAAAGCCTAGTGATAAAGATCATCTTATTGAGATTGTTGTAAGTGCTTAATATTATTGAGACTTGACCCTTATTTTTGTCCTTATTTCAAACTCTATCCTATTTAAACTTTGAAAATATATCTTTATTTCAAACTCTATCCTATTAAACTTTTAAAATATATCTTTATACCACTTTTTTAAATAACACTACATTGACTTGTATTAACTAGGTCCACCGTACCAAACAACGTTGTATTCTATTGACTTTAAGATGTATTGTTGTGGCAAATAAGTTTAAAATGCGGAAAAATCGTCGCCCTCATTGGAAAATAGAATGTTAGATGTCACCGACGTGGATTGACGACAAGCCGCGGTCCCAGCGTGTGATATCCGCTTGCATAGCGTGTGGTATCCGCTTGTACAACACACTACCTTTTTACACATCTCAATATCTAAAATATGCACGTGGCCTTCGTACCCACGCTTTTTACCCCCACTTGGACAGTTTTCGTTTACAACTGGAATGAGTTTCGCATATGTTCGCCAACGATGCCGCTCTTCGCTAGGTAGTTCAACTGATCGCCAACGGTTTTGAGAATGTCACGGAAGCTGCCTTCTCACACGTGCTCTTTACATCTCAAACTGTCTTACGTTTCTTAACTAGTCTCAAACACCAGCAGTTTCTAAACTCTTTTAAATACCATACCTACCCATTGCCATAATCATTTGCAGGATCATCAAATTTGTTTAGGTAAGAGATGTCTCAATCTCACCTCGTCACAATCGACTTCCTGGGAATCGGTAGGGAAGAGAATACCAGTTCTGCCATGGATTATCAGCAACAGCTTATGAAGAGGCGAGGTAAGTTTTTTTTGGTTTTGGTTCACTTTCATCAATTATTATAGTACTCTTCAATCCTTCCTATTAAACTATAACATATATAAATATTGATGTCGTTTTGGGCTTCAATGTAATACAGCAATGCGGTCATGCCTGAGAAAGATTAAACCACATATGCTGCAACAAGTACTCTCTCATTGCGGGGTTTCTCAAGATTTAAAGACCATGGAATTGTTTCCGCAACACGCCACAGGACTTCGATCGGATAGTAAGTACAGCCAACAGCCTTTCCTCGATACACATAACAACCTTTCTGAAGGTGCTGCTGCTTCATCGAATTTCAAAACCCCTACAAAGCCATTATCTCCTGAATTAACAATTTCTTACAATGGAGCAGTAAATGTCTACGGCAACGTTTCTTCTGATAAGGTTGTTGGAAGTGACACGGTTCTGAGAGGGGGGGGTGAATCAGAACCTTACTGTTTTATTCAAAAATTCCTTACAAATTTTGCAATAAGAAACATATAACAGAATATCCACAATTTATGCAGGAGAAGTATAATCATTCATCATGAGCATAAAGAAATGAAACTCACAACCATGAAGAAACACCAAATTTGTGCCGAGTGGAAAACCCTCCAAAATCTCATGATTTTGTCATAGGGAGAAAAACCACTCCATGAACCTGTAACTTCTATTCATTCCAACCTTTTACAATCGGCAGTCAATACTGCTCAGAAAAACTCACAACTTATATACATATACAAACGTGCATATATCACTCGCACATGTACACAAGTTTATGATTTAAAACTTTCAGTCTCACTTATCCTCAGATACATATATATATATATATATATGTTTTTCACACACACACATATATGCATCTAAAGATTACAAGTGTATATATTAACTTCGAAACAGAACAGTTGCAAATTTCTAACTGAACCAGTTAGAAACTGTTCAACAAACTTTCTCTTAAAGATGCTTCAAAAACAGTTTCAGATTTCGAATCTGTTTTAGATGAAACTGATAATCATTAAGCTTCAGATTACGAATCTGTTTTAAACAAAACTGATAATCATTAAGCTTCGATTGAGAGATATTCGAAGACAGTTTCCATAACGGCTTTATGCTTTGTAACTGACTGAAAACGTTTACATATTTCCTTTTGAAAACTGTATATAATACCCTGGGTAAAAACCCCAAAAAGATTATTCAAACTTCTAAAAACTGCATAACCATGTTCCGGGTTTGAGACCCTTTTTTAAGAATGTAAAACCTTCATACCTGTTATGCCCAAGATTCTGCCCAAAGAACCTCATACCTGAAACACAAGTCTCTGTTCGGCCTTAATACCTGAAACACAAGACTCTGTCCAGCCTTAGGAAGTTTCTTCCCTCTTTCATACGCCTCAGATCCTCATACATGAGCAAAAACAAACATATAAGCAACCTTTCATTCTTTCTGAGAAAGATAAGTGTAAAACCTGAATCTTTATTTGAAATAAAAAACAAACAATGAACCTGCATGAATCCATCAATCATCTTGCCTGTTTCGCACCAAAAATGTCTTGACTGAACCAATTACTTCCTGTTTGATTTGCAGAAAGAATTCAACTTCCAGAAACAAAACGCAACAAAAACCGTTTGCCCAGAATAAACGATACCCACAACCTTAAACAAATTTAACCAAAATTTGGAGTCCGCCATGCAGAGTTAATACTTGGCGAAAGGACTGACAAAAAATCAATAATGCATTTAGACTTTGTCAGTTTACGGTGGTCACAAAAAACTGCCGACAACATCATTAAACCCTTTTCAATTTTTCACTTAAACAAATGCTATTGCATATATTCCATGCTACGTCCAAAAAGCCATTATACTTTTCATGCCACATCAAATGCCACATGTAACATTTTGCCAACAAAACAAATCTGCCACGTATTTGCCGGATGACAGATAAGTTAACAATCTCCCCCATTTTTGATGCAAAATTTTTTCACCATTTCATGAAATGAACTGAAATACCATGATGATTATAAACAAGATAATGAACTGAAATGCCAAGCAGATTTACCATGTTTTACCATGAAAACAAGTGCAACCAAATACAAGAACCAAACCTGAACAAACCAAAACTGCTGTGCCAAAGGATCAAAAACAAACTGAACCTGTATGAACCTGAACCTGTAAATGAATCACAACTGAACTGTGCCATTCACAAAACTGAAAAATCAGAAACACAACTGAACTGTGCCATTCACAAAACTGAAATGAACTGTGCAAATTACTCCCCCAAAATTTATGCATCAAAAATCTAACCATCTGCTTGAAATACTCTTCTGTGAAAGAAGCAGAAATCTAACACAGAATATGAAAAGTAAAAACTTATTCCAGCATGGATTGAGAGAAGACTCCCAATCGAATTCTGAACTGTTCAAACAATTCTCTAGGAAGAGCTTTGGTAAAAATATCAGCAACTTGTAATTTAGAAGGTACATGAATAAGAATGACCTCATTTGATGACACATGTTCACGAATAAACTGCAACTTGATAGCAACATGCTTAGTTCTAGAATGCATAACAGGATTTTTAGAAATCTGAATAGCACTGGTATTGTCACAAAGGATTTTCAGAGGTTTTTGAACATGAACACCCAAATCTGAAAGCTGATAAGACATCCAAATTAACTGAGTACAACATGCTGTTGCAGCAATAATTTCAGATTCAGCAGTAGAAATAGTGACACATTCTTGTTTTTTACTGTGCCAAGCAACTAACCGATCACCTAAGAAAAATGCAGCACCACTAGTACTTTGTTGATCATCTTTACATCCACCCCAATCAGCATCTGTATAACCAATGAGTGCAAAATCATCATTTTTGGGATACCACAAACCATAATCCAAAGTACCTTGTAAATATTTAAAGATACGGTGAACAGCATTGAGATGAGATTGACGAGGAGCTGCTTGATATCTAGCAACTTGACATACAGAGTGCATTATATCTAGTCTAGAAGCAGTAAGATATAAAAGACTTCCTATCATAGATCGATACTTTCTTTGATCAACAAGAGGAGATTCATCAATTTTCATCAACTTACATCCAGTTTCCATTGGTGTACCAACTGGATTACAAGTATCCATTTGAAACCTTTTAAGCATTTCCTTAGCATATTTCAGTTGAGAGATAAACAAACCATGTTCAAGCTGAGAGACTTGAATTCCCAAGAAAAATGTCAAAGGTCCTAACATAGACATTTCAAATTCTGACTCCATGATTCCTGAAAAATTTTGTGCTAAATGATCATTAGTAGAACCAAAAATAATATCATCAACATATATTTCAACAGCCAATAAATTTTCGTTGTCCATTTTTGTATACAAAGTGCTGTCCACATTTCCTTTAAAGAATCCATTTGCAATTAGATGTTTATCTAATCTGGAATACCAAGCTCGAGGAGCTTGTTTTAAACCATATAAGGCCTTTTTGAGACGAAGAACATAATCAGGTTTGTCAGAAGATTTGAAACCTTTTGGCTGTTCCATATAAACTTCCTCCTCAAGATATCCATTTAGGAAAGCAGTTTTGACATCCATTTGGTAGACGGTGAAATTTTTATGAGTGGCATATGCAAGAAAGATTCTGATTGACTCCAACCTTGCAACTGGTGCAAAGGTTTCACCAAAATCAACTCCTTCTTGTTGTGCATATCCTTTACAAACAAATCTGGCTTTATTTCTGATCACTACACCTTCCTCATTTAGTTTATTGCGGAATATCCATTTTCCACCAATAACATTTTTACCATCAGGTCTGGGAACAAGTTCCCAAGTCTTGTTTTTCTCTATCTGATTTATTTCATCTAGCATAGCATTTTGCCAACTAGGATTTGATAGAGCTTCTGTTACATTCTTTGGTTCAAAATCTGCTATCAAACAAAATTGTTCAGCAATATTTACTTGTTCTCCTATTTTGGCTTTTCTTCTAGTTAAAATTCCTTTATCAATATCACCAATAACTTGAGACTCAGGATGTCTCTTAGCTATTATTCTAGAAGATGTTTTTATCTTTGATCCATCACTAGTGATTTTAGAATTGGAACAATTTTCTGATTCTATTTTTCCTGCAAGTTCATCTTCATCATCAGTTTCAACTTTATCTTGTTCACAAATTTCATTATGAAAACTTTCTGATTCTTGAAAAGATAAACTTTCATATTCTTCTTTGTCATTACAGCATACAGATGTTTCATCAAACATAACATTTATAGCTTCTACAATTTTGTTCAGCCTTTTATTATAGCATTTATATGCTTTGCTATGTGTAGAGTACCCAAGAAAAATCCCTTCATCAGAGCTTGAGTTAAAGTTTTCTAGAGAATCATCATTCTTTCTGATAAAACATTTGCAACCAAATATTTTAAAGTTCTTAACATTTGCTGTTTTCCCATACCATAATTCATATGGTGTATAAGCTGTCCTAATTCTGATTTGAGCTCTATTTAAAATATAGATAGCTGTATGAACAGCTTCTTTCCAGAACTTGTCAGGCAGCTTTGCTTCATTTAACATGGTCCTGGACATTTCCTTGACTGTTCTATTTTTCCTCTCTACAACCCCATTTTGTTGTGGTGTCCTAGCAGTAGAGTATTGTCTTTTTATACCTCGTTTTTCACAATACTCAATAAATTCTTGAGAAGTAAACTCTCCTCCTCTGTCTGATCTCAAGCATTTCAGTTTTAAATCAGTTTCTCTTTCTACCATCTTCCTGAAAATTTTGAAACGTTCAAATGCTTCTGATTTATGTTTCAAAAATGTTACCCAAACCATTCTTGAATAATCATCTATAAACAGCATGAAATATCTCTCATCATTTAAAGAGGCTATTTTGGTTGGACCACATAAATCAGTATGTACTAATTCAAGTGGTCTATTTGACAGATATTCTTTTGTTTTAAAAGAAACTCTTGTTTGCTTACCTTTTATACATTCTTCACAAACAGATGCAGGTTTAGTTATTTGTGGTAGTCCCCTGACCTTTTTGTTCTTGCTGATTCTAGCAAGATTATCAAAGTTCAAATGTCCCAGTCTTTTGTGCCATAGCCAATTTTCTTCCACTTGACTCATAAAACAGGTATTGACCAATGATGTTTCTTGAATAGTTGAATCTATCAGATTATACAGATTACCATTTGTTCTTAACCCACTGGCAATGACTCTATCTTTCCCATTTTTAATATAACATTCTTTTGCATTAAAAAAGATAGAATATCCATTATCACATATCTGACTGACACTTAAAAGGTTATGTTTCAACCCTTCAACAAAGTATACATCATGTATTGGTGTATCATTGTTCAAGATTATTGAGCCTTTTCCTGTTATATAAGCTCCTGAGTTATCACCAAAACGTACAAATCCTCCATCAAAGTTTTCTAAGGTTTTGAATTTGTTCTTGCATCCAGTCATATGGTGAGAACATCCACTATCCAATACCCATGTTGCAGATTTCTGAGCAAATAAGACTGTTTCAACGATTAAGGACTTTTCATTTGTCTTTACTTGTTTCCATATTTGTTTAGGTCTCAAATTTAATTTACACTGATTTGCATAGTGACCATAGTAAAAACATTTGAAACATCTAATAACTTTTCTTTTGCCTTGACTAGTGCTATTTTTACAAAAGATTGCTTTGTGCACAAAAATATTACAGTTGAAACAATATCCATTGAAAAAAAACTTCGTTTTCTGACTAGTAGATTCTTCAGATGAACATTGCAAGATATTCAGTTTTTTATCCTTTTCTTCAAGTAAGAGTTTTTGACTTTCTATAATTAAATTTGCTTTTATTAACTCATCTTGAAGTTTTTGATTTTCAGTCTCATGATTTGCAACTGACCTTTTTAACCTTTTAATTTCTTGCAGGGATTTTAGAAGTTCTTCTTCAAGATCTACTTCTATTTCTAAATCAGATGAGGATTCAGGCTCATTTGATTCAAATTTAGAAGTATGTACTATTTCAGCCATAAACAATTTTTCCCCTTCTTCATCTGCATCACTGGATTCCTCATTTGGATCTTCTTTTGAAAAAAGACTTTTCTTTTTGAAATCCTTAAACCTTTTATTCTGATTCCAAGGCTTCTTTCTAGAAAACTTCTCAGATTTCTCATCACAATCATCAAGTTCAATGTTTGGACATCTAGCAGCAAAATGTCCTAATTGACCACAACTGAAACATTTAGGTTTGCTTATATATTTCTTTGCCATTCTTTTAACCAATAATGCTTCTAAAGCATCAGTTAGATCTGAATCACTCTCATCATTCTTTTCAACCTTAAAGGTTGATTCTTTTGATGAAGAACTAGCTTGATTGCCAATTCTCATTTCATATGCAGTTAGGGTTCCCTGAAGTTGATGTAAGGTCATTTTTGAAAAACTTTTCTTTTCTTCTAATGTAGAAATTTTTGTTTCAAATTTAGGTAGGACTGATCTAATAACTTTTGAAACAACATCATGTTCTTCTATGTCTTCACCTAGACCCTTCCTGGCATTCACAACTTCCTCAATTCTTAAGAAATATGCAGCAATGGTTTCATCCTCACTCATTTTCAGATTGTCAAACTGAGTTTTAAGAGTAATCAGTTTAGATTCTTTAACCTTGTCATCTCCTTGATAAATAGTTTCAAGTTTTACCCATATATCATTTGCAGATTTACAATAAATGACTTTGGCAAAGACATCTCTAGTAAGACCACAAAGAAGTGCATATCTAGCCTTCTTATCTAACTCAAATTTTAGTTTCTCATCAGCATCAGTAGGAACTGACGCTGGAACAGTGTATTTTGTTGTTACTACATCCCACATCCTTACATCTAGAGAATGTATAAATGCTTCCATTTTAACTTTCCAGAAAACATAATCATTTCCATCAAATAAAGGTGCCCTATTAAGGAAAGCTCCTTCAGAATGTGCCATAACTTCCAATAACCAGAGATCAATTCCTAAAGGGAATCCTACGCTCTGATACCACTTGTTGGAAGTGTTACGGTTCTGAGAGGGGGGGGTGAATCAGAACTGTACTGTTAATTGAAAACTCCTTACAAAATTTTGCACTAAGCAATATAAAACAGAATATTTACGATTTGAGCAAGAGAAGCATAAGCATTCTTCATAAGCATAAAGAAATGAAACTCACAAACATGAAGAAACACCAAATTTGTGCCGAGTGGAAAACCCTCCAAAATCTCATGATTTTGTCATAGGGAGAAAAACCACTCCATGAACCTGTATCTTTCATTCATTCTAATCTTTTACAATCGGCAGTCACTACTGCTCAGAAATTTAACGCAACTCTCATACATATACAAATGTGCTTTTATCACTCGTACATGTACATGAGTTTTTGATCAAAACTTTTCAAACCCACTTACCCTCAGATGCATATATATATATATATATATATATATATATATATATATATATATATATATATATATATATATATATATATATATATATATCTTTCTTTCTCTATATATGTTTCCACGCATGTATGCATCTAAAGATTTACAAGTGTATATAATGGCAGTGAGAACGTTTGCATATTTCTAAGCGGAACCGGGTTCGGCCCCATTCAACAAACTTTTCTCTCTTAAAGATGCTTAACGGAGTTTGATTTGAATCTGTTTGGTAATGATAATCCCATTAAGCTTCAGATTACGAATCTGTTTTAAACAAAACCGATAATCATTAAGCTTCGATTGAGAGATATTCGAAGACAGTTTCCATAACGGCTTTATGCTTTGTAACTGACTGAAAACGTTTACATATTTCCTTTTGAAAACTGTATATAATACCCTGGGTAAAAACCCCAAAAAGATTATTCAAACTTCTAAAACCTGCATAACCATGTTAGGGTTTGAGACCACTTTTAAGGTAAAGCAACTATACTGTTATACCCAGATTCCTGCCCAAAGACATAAACGCATAGAGCACAAGTCCTCACATTGACGCCCAATAGAAACACAGGACTCATCGGCCTTAGGAAGTTTCTTCCTTCTTTCATACGCCTCAGATCCTCATACATGAGCAAAAACAAACATATAAGCAACCTTTCATTCTTTCTGAGAAAGATAAGTGTAAAACCTGAATCTTTATTTGAAATAAAAAACAAATAATGAACCTGCATGAATCCATCAATCATCTTGCCTGTTTCGCACCAAAAATGTCTTGACTGAACCAATTACTTCCTGTTTGATTTGCAGAAAGAATTCAACTTCCAGAAACAAAACGCAACAAAAACCGTTTGCCCAGAATAAACGATACCCACAACCTTAAACAAATTTAACCAAAATTTGGAGTCCGCCATGCAGAGTTAATACTTGGCGAAAGGACTGACAAAAAATCAATAATGCATTTAGACTTTGTCAGTTTACGGTGGTCACAAAAAACTGCCGACAACATCATTAAACCCTTTTCAATTTTTCACTTAAACAAATGCTATTGCATATATTCCATGCTACGTCCAAAAAGCCATTATACTTTTCATGCCACATCAAATGCCACATGTAACATTTTGCCAACAAAACAAATCTGCCACGTATTTTCCGGATGACAGATAAGTTAACAATCTCCCCCATTTTTGATGCAAAAATTTTCACCATTTCATGAAATGAACTGAAATACCATGATGATTATAAACAAGATAATGAACTGAAATGCCAAGCAGATTTACCATGTTTTACCATGAAAACAAGTGCATCCAAATACAAGAACCAAACCTGAACAAACCAAAACTGCTGTGCCAAAGGATCAAAACAAACTGAACCTGTATGAACCTGAACCTGTGCCAAATCAGAATCACAACTGAACTGTGCCATTCACAAAACTGAAAAATCAGAAACACAACTGAACTGTGCCATTCACAAAACTGAAATGAACTGTGCAAATTACTCCCCCAAAATTTATGCATCAAAAATTTAACCATCTGCTTGAAATACTCTTCTGTGAAAGAAGCAGAAATCTAACACAGAATATGAAAAGTAAAAAAACTTATTCCAGCATGGATTGAGAGAAGACTCCCAATCGAATTCTGAACTGTTCAAACAATTCTCTAGGAAGAGCTTTGGTAAAAATATCAGCAACTTGTAATTTAGAAGGTACATGAATAAGAATGACCTCATTTGATGACACATGTTCACGAATAAACTGCAACTTGATAGCAACATGCTTAGTTCTAGAATGCATAACAGGATTTTTAGAAATCTGAATAGCACTGGTATTGTCACAAAGGATTTTCAGAGGTTTTTGAACATGAATACCCAAATCTGAAAGCTAATAAGACATCCAAATTAACTGAGTACAACATGCTGTTGCAGCAATAATTTCAGACTCAGCAGTAGAAATAGTGACACATTCTTGTTTTTTACTGTGCCAAGCAACTAACCGATCACCTAAGAAAAATGCAGCACCACTAGTACTTCGTTGATCATCTTTACATCCACCCCAATCAGCATCTGTATAACCAATAAGAGAAAAATCATCATTTTTTGGATACCACAAACCATAATCCAAAGTACCTTGTAAATATTTAAAGATACGACGAACAGCATTGAGATGAGATTGACGAGGAGCTGCTTGATATCTAGCAACTTGACATACAGAGTGCATTATATCTAGTCTAGAAGCAGTAAGATATAAAAGACTTCCTATCATAGATCGATACTCTTTTTGATCAACAAGAGGAGATTCATCAATTTTCACCAACTTACATCCAGTTTCCATTGGTGTACCAACTGGATTACAAGTATCCATTTGAAACCTTTTAAGCATTTCCTTAGCATATTTCAATTGAGAGATAAACAAACCATGTTCAAGCTGAGAGACTTGAATTCCCAAGAAAAATGTCAAAGGTCCCAACATAGACATCTCAAATTCAGACTCCATGATTCCTGAAAAAGTTTGTGCTAAATGATCATTAGTAGAACCAAAAATAATATCATCAACATATATTTCAACAGCCAATAAATTTTCATTGTCCATTTTTGTATACAAAGTGCTGTCCACATTTCCTTTAATGAATCCATTTGCAATTAGATGTTTATCTAATCTGGAATACCAAGCTCGAGGAGCTTGTTTTAAACCATATAAGGCCTTTTTGAGATGAAGAACATGATCAGGCTTGTCAGAAGATTTGAAACCTTCTGGCTGTTCCATATAAACTTCCTCCTCAAGATATCCATTTAGGAAAGCAGTTTTGACATCCATTTGATAAACAATGAAATTTTTATGAGTAGCATATGCAAGAAAGATTCTAATTGACTCCATCCTTGCAACTGGTGCAAAGGTTTCACCAAAATCAACTCCTTCTTGTTATGCATATCCTTTGCAAACAAATCTGGCTTTATTTCTGATCACTACACCTTCCTCATTTAATTTATTGCGAAATATCCATTTTCCACCAATAATATTTTTACCATCAGGTCTGGGAACAAGTTCCCAAGTCTTGTTTTTCTCTATTTGTTTTATTTCATCTAGCATAGCATTTTGCCAACTAGGATTTGATAGAGCTTCAGTTACATTCTTTGGTTCAAAATATGCTATCAAACAAAATTGTTCAGCAATATTTACTTGTTCTCCTATTTTGGCTTTTCCTCTAGTTAAAATTCCTTTATCAATTTCACCAATAACTTGAGACTCAGGATGTCTCTTAGCTATTATTCTAGAAGATGTTTTTATCTTTGATCCATCACTAGTAATTTTAGAATTGGAACAATTTTCTGATTCTATTTTTCCTGCAAGTTCATCTTCATCATCAGTTTCAACATTATCTTGTTCATTATGAAAACTTTCTGATTCTTGAAAAGATAAACTTTCATATTCTTCTTTGTCATTACAGCATTCAGATGTTTCATCAAACATAACATTTATAGCTTCTACAATTTTGTTCAGCCTTTTATTATAGCATTTATATGCTTTGCTATGTGTAGAGTACCCAAGAAAAATCCCTTCATCAGATCTTGAGTTAAAATTTTCTAGAGAATCATCATTCTTTCTGATAAAACATTTGCAACCAAATATTTTAAAGTTCTTAACATTTGCTGTTTTCCCATACCATAATTCATATGGTGTATAAGCTGTCCTAATTCTGATTTGAGCTCTATTTAAAATATAGACAGCTGTATGAACAGCTTCTTTCCAGAACTTGTCAGGCAGCTTTGCTTCATTTAACATGGTCCTGGACATTTCCTTGACTGTTCTATTTTTCCTCTCTACAACCCCATTTTGTTGTGGTGTCCTAGCAGTAGAGTATTGTCTTTTTATACCTCGTTTTTCACAATACTCAATAAATTCTTGAGAAGTAAACTCTCCTCCTCTGTCTGATCTCAAGCATTTCAGTTTTAAATCAGTTTCTCTTTCTACCATCTTCCTGAAAATTTTGAAACGTTCAAATGCTTCTGATTTATGTTTCAAAAATGTTACCCAAACCATTCTTGAATAATCATCTATAAACATCATGAAATATCTCTCATCATTTAAAGAAGCTGTTTTGGTTGGACCACATAAATCAGTATGTACTAATTCAAGTGGTCTATTTGACAGATATTCTTTTGTTTTAAAAGAAACTCTTGTTTGCTTACCTTTTATACATTCTTCACAAACAGATGCAGGTTTAGTTATTTGTGGTAGTCCCCTGACCTTTTTGTTCTTGCTGATTCTAGCAAGATTATCAAAGCTCAAATGTCCCAGTCTTTTGTGCCATAGCCAATTTTCTTCTACTTGATTCATAAAGCAGGTATTGACCAATGATGTTTCTTGAATAGTAGAATCTATCAGATTATACAGATTACCATTTGTTCTTAACCCACTGGCAATGACTCTATCTTTCCCATTTTTAATATGACATTCTTTTGCATTGAAAGAGATAGAATATCCATTATCACATATCTGACTGACACTTAAAAGGTTATGTTTCAACCCTTCAACAAAGTACACATCATGTATTGGCGTATCATTATTTAAGATTATTGAGCCTTTTCCTGTTATATAAGCTCCTGAGTTATCACCAAAACGTACAAAACCTCCATCAAAGTTTTCTAAGGTTTTGAATTTGTTCTTACACCCAGTCATATGATGAGAACAGCCACTATCCAACACCCATGTTGCAGATTTTTGAGCAAATAAGACTGTTTCAACAATTAAGGACTTTTCATTTGTTTTTACTTGTTTCCATATTTGTTTAGGTCTCAGATTTAATTTACACTGATTTGCAAAGTGACCATAGTAAAAACATTTGAAGCACCTAATAACTTTTCTTTTGCCTTGACTAGTGCTATTTTTACAGAAGATTGCTTTGTGCCCAAAAATGTTACAGTTGAAACAATATCCATTGAAAAACAACTTTGTTTTCTGATTAGTAGATTCTTCAGATGAACATTGCAAGACATTCAGTTTTTTATCCTTTTCTTCAAGTAAGAGTTTTTGACTTTCTATAATTAAATTTGCCTTTATTAATTCATCTTGAAGTTTTTGATTTTCAGTCTCATGATTTGCAACTGATTTTTTTAACCTTTTAATTTCTTGCAGGGATTTTAGAAGTTCTTCTTCAAGATCTACTTCTATTTCTAAATCAGATGAGGATTCAGGCTCATTTGATTCAAATTTAGAAGTATGTACTATTTCAGCCATAAACAATTTTTCCCCTTCTTCATCTGCATCACTGGATTCCTCATTTGGATCTTCTTTTGAAAAAAGACTTTTCTTTTTGAAATCCTTAAACCTTTTATTCTGATTCCAAGGCTTCTTTCTAGAAAACTTCTCAGATTTCTCATCACAATCATCAAGTTCAATGTTTGGACATCTAGCAGCAAAATGTCCTAATTGACCACAACTGAAACATTTAGGTTTGCTTCTATATTTCTTTGCCATTCTTTTAACCAATAATGCTTCTAAAGCATCAGTTAGATCTGAATCACTCTCATCATTCTTTTCAACCTTAAAGGCTGATTCTTTTGATGAAGAACTAGCTTGATTGCCAATTCTCATTTCATATGCAGTTAGGGTTCCCTGAAGTTGATGTAAGGTCATTTTTGAAAAACTTTTCTTTTCTTCTAATGTAGAAATTTTTGTTTCAAATTTAGGTAGGACTGATCTAATAACCTTTGAAACAACATCATGTTCTTCTATGTCTTCACCTAGACCCTTCCTGGCATTCACAACTTCCTCAATTCTTAAGAAATATGCAGCAATGGTTTCATCCTCACTCATTTTCAGATTGTCAAACTGAGTTTTAAGAGTAATCAGTTTAGATTCTTTAACCTTGTCATCTCCTTGATAAATAGTTTCAAGTTTTACCCATATATCATTTGCAGATTTACAATAAATGACTTTGGCAAAGACATCTCTAGTAAGACCACAAAGAAGTGCATATCTAGCCTTCTTATCTAACTCAAATTTTAGTTTCTCATCAGCATCAGTAGGAACTGACGCTGGAACAGTGTATTTTGTTGTTACTACATCCCACATCCTTACATCTAGAGAATGTATAAATGCTTCCATTTTAACTTTCCAGAAAACATAATCATTTCCATCAAATAAAGGTGCCCTATTAAGGAAAGCTCCTTCAGAATGTGCCATAACTTCCAATAACCAGAGATCAATTCCTAAAGGGAATCCTACGCTCTGATACCACTTGTTGGAAGTGACACGGTTCTGAGAGGGGGGGTGAATCAGAACCTTACTGTTTTATTCAAAAATTCCTTACAAATTTTGCAATAAGAAACATATAACAGAATATCCACAATTTATGCAGGAGAAGTATAATCATTCATCATGAGCATAAAGAAATGAAACTCACAACCATGAAGAAACACCAAATTTGTGCCGAGTGGAAAACCCTCCAAAATCTCATGATTTTGTCATAGGGAGAAAAACCACTCCATGAACCTGTAACTTCTATTCATTCCAACCTTTTACAATCGGCAGTCAATACTGCTCAGAAAAACTCACAACTTATATACATATACAAACGTGCATATATCACTCGCACATGTACACAAGTTTATGATTTAAAACTTTCAGTCTCACTTATCCTCAGATACATATATATATATATATATATATATATATATATATATATATATATATATATATGTTTTCCACACACACACATATATGCATCTAAAGATTACAAGTGTATATATTAACTTCGAAACAGAACAGTTGCAAATTTCTAACTGAACCAGTTAGAAACTGTTCAACAAACTTTCTCTTAAAGATGCTTCAAAAACAGTTTCAGATTTCGAATCTGTTTTAGATGAAACTGATAATCATTAAGCTTCAGATTACGAATCTGTTTTAAACAAAACTGATAATCATTAAGCTTCGATTGAGAGATATTCGAAGACAGTTTCCATAACAGCTTTATGCTTTGTAACTGACTGAAAATGTTTACATATTTCCTTTTGAAAACTATATATAATACCCTGGGTAAAAACCCCAAAAAGATTATTCAAACTTCTAAAAACTGCATAACCATGTTCCGGGTTTGAGACCCTTTTTTAAGAATGTAAAACCTTTATACCTGTTATGCCCAAGATTCTGCCCAAAGAACCTCATACCTGAAACACAAGTCTCTGTTCGGCCTTAATACCTGAAACACAAGACTCTGTCCAGCCTTAGGAAGTTTCTTCCTTCTTTCATACGCCTCAGATCCTCATACATGAGCAAAAACAAACATATAAGCAACCTTTCATTCTTTCTGAGAAAGATAAGTGTAAAACCTGAATCTTTATTTGAAATAAAAAACAAACAATGAACCTGCATGAATCCATCAATCATCTTGCCTGTTTCGCACCAAAAATGTCTTGACTGAACCAATTACTTCCTGTTTGATTTGCAGAAAGAATTCAACTTCCAGAAACAAAACGCAACAAAAACCGTTTGCCCAGAATAAACGATACCCACAACCTTAAACAAATTTAACCAAAATTTGGAGTCCGCCATGCAGAGTTAATACTTGGTGAAAGGACTGACAAAAATCAATAATGCATTTAGACTTTGTCAGTTTACGGTGGTCACAAAAAAACTGCCGACAACATCATTAAACCCTTTTCAATTTTTCACTTAAACAAATGCCATTGCATATATTCCATGCTACGTCCAAAAAGCCATTATACTTTTCATGCCACATCAAATGCCACATGTAACATTTTGCCAACAAAACAAATCTGCCACGTATTTGCCGGATGACAGATAAGTTAACAATCTCCCCCATTTTTGATGCAAAAATTTTCACCATTTCATGAAATGAACTGAAATACCATGATGATTATAAACAAGATAATGAACTGAAATGCCAAGCAGATTTACCATGTTTTACCATGAAAACAAGTGCATCCAAATACAAGAACCAAACCTGAACAAACCAAAACTGCTGTGCCAAAGGATCAAAACAAACTGAACCTGTATGAACCTGAACCTGTGCCAAATCAGAATCACAACTGAACTGTGCCATTCACAAAACTGAAAAATCAGAAACACAACTGAACTGTGCCATTCACAAAACTGAAATGAACTGTGCAAATTACTCCCCCAAAATTTATGCATCAAAAATTTAACCATCTGCTTGAAATACTCTTCTGTGAAAGAAGCAGAAATCTAACACAGAATATGAAAAGTAAAAAAACTTATTCCAGCATGGATTGAGAGAAGACTCCCAATCGAATTCTGAACTGTTCAAACAATTCTCTAGGAAGAGCTTTGGTAAAAATATCAGCAACTTGTAATTTAGAAGGTACATGAATAAGAATGACCTCATTTGATGACACATGTTCACGAATAAACTGCAACTTGATAGCAACATGCTTAGTTCTAGAATGCATAACAGGATTTTTAGAAATCTGAATAGCACTGGTATTGTCACAAAGGATTTTCAGAGGTTTTTGAACATGAATACCCAAATCTGAAAGCTGATAAGACATCCAAATTAACTGAGTACAACATGCTGTTGCAGCAATAATTTCAGACTCAGCAGTAGAAATAGTGACACATTCTTGTTTTTTACTGTGCCAAGCAACTAACCGATCACCTAAGAAAAATGCAGCACCACTAGTACTTCGTTGATCATCTTTACATCCACCCCAATCAGCATCTGTATAACCAATAAGAGAAAAATCATCATTTTTTGGATACCACAAACCATAATCCAAAGTACCTTGTAAATATTTAAAGATACGACGAACAGCATTGAGATGAGATTGACGAGGAGCTGCTTGATATCTAGCAACTTGACATACAGAGTGCATTATATCTAGTCTAGAAGCAGTAAGATATAAAAGACTTCCTATCATAGATCGATACTCTTTTTGATCAACAAGAGGAGATTCATCAATTTTCACCAACTTACATCCAGTTTCCATTGGTGTACCAACTGGATTACAAGTATCCATTTGAAACCTTTTAAGCATTTCCTTAGCATATTTCAATTGAGAGATAAACAAACCATGTTCAAGCTGAGAGACTTGAATTCCCAAGAAAAATGTCAAAGGTCCCAACATAGACATCTCAAATTCAGACTCCATGATTCCTGAAAAAGTTTGTGCTAAATGATCATTAGTAGAACCAAAAATAATATCATCAACATATATTTCAACAGCCAATAAATTTTCATTGTCCATTTTTGTATACAAAGTGCTGTCCACATTTCCTTTAATGAATCCATTTGCAATTAGATGTTTATCTAATCTGGAATACCAAGCTCGAGGAGCTTGTTTTAAACCATATAAGGCCTTTTTGAGATGAAGAACATGATCAGGCTTGTCAGAAGATTTGAAACCTTCTGGCTGTTCCATATAAACTTCCTCCTCAAGATATCCATTTAGGAAAGCAGTTTTGACATCCATTTGATAAACAATGAAATTTTTATGAGTAGCATATGCAAGAAAGATTCTAATTGACTCCATCCTTGCAACTGGTGCAAAGGTTTCACCAAAATCAACTCCTTCTTGTTATGCATATCCTTTGCAAACAAATCTGGCTTTATTTCTGATCACTACACCTTCCTCATTTAATTTATTGCGAAATATCCATTTTCCACCAATAATATTTTTACCATCAGGTCTGGGAACAAGTTCCCAAGTCTTGTTTTTCTCTATTTGTTTTATTTCATCTAGCATAGCATTTTTCCAACTAGGATTTGATAGAGCTTCAGTTACATTCTTTGGTTCAAAATATGCTATCAAACAAAATTGTTCAGCAATATTTACTTGTTCTCCTATTTTGGCTTTTCCTCTAGTTAAAATTCCTTTATCAATTTCACCAATAACTTGAGACTCAGGATGTCTCTTAGCTATTATTCTAGAAGATGTTTTTATCTTTGATCCATCACTAGTAATTTTAGAATTGGAACAATTTTCTGATTCTATTTTTCCTGCAAGTTCATCTTCATCATCAGTTTCAACATTATCTTGTTCATTATGAAAACTTTCTGATTCTTGAAAAGATAAACTTTCATATTCTTCTTTGTCATTACAGCATTCAGATGTTTCATCAAACATAACATTTATAGCTTCTACAATTTTGTTCAGCCTTTTATTATAGCATTTATATTCTTTGCTATGTGTAGAGTACCCAAGAAAAATCCCTTCATCAGATCTTGAGTTAAAATTTTCTAGAGAATCACCATTCTTTCTGATAAAACATTTGCAACCAAATATTTTAAAGTTCTTAACATTTGCTGTTTTCCCATACCATAATTCATATGGTGTATAAGCTGTCCTAATTCTGATTTGAGCTCTATTTAAAATATAGACAGCTGTATGAACAACTTCTTTCCAGAACTTGTCAGGCAGCTTTGCTTCATTTAACATGGTCCTGGACATTTCCTTGACTGTTCTATTTTTCCTCTCTACAACCCCATTTTGTTGTGGTGTCCTAGCAGTAGAGTATTGTCTTTTTATACCTCGTTTTTCACAATACTCAATAAATTCTTGAGAAGTAAACTCTCCTCCTCTGTCTGATCTCAAGCATTTCAGTTTTAAATCAGTTTCTCTTTCTACCATCTTCCTGAAAATTTTGAAACGTTCAAATGCTTCTGATTTATGTTTCAAAAATGTTACCCAAACCATTCTTGAATAATCATCTATAAATAGCATGAAATATCTCTCATCATTTAAAGAAGCTGTTTTGGTTGGACCACATAAATCAGTATGTACTAATTCAAGTGGTCTATTTGACAGATATTCTTTTGTTTTAAAAGAAACTCTTGTTTGCTTACCTTTTATACATTCTTCACAAACAGATGCAGGTTTAGTTATTTGTGGTAGTCCCCTGACCTTTTTGTTCTTGCTGATTCTAGCAAGATTATCAAAGTTCAAATGTCCCAGTCTTTTGTGCCATAGCCAATTTTCTTCTACTTGACTCATAAAGCAGGTATTGACCAATGATGTTTCTTGAATAGTAGAATCTATCAGATTATACAGATTACCATTTGTTCTTAACCCACTGGCAATGACTCTATCTTTCCCATTTTTAATATGACATTCTTTTGCATTGAAAGAGATAGAATATCCATTATCACATATCTGACTGACACTTAAAAGGTTATGTTTCAACCCTTCAACAAAGTACACATCATGTATTGGCATATCATTATTTAAGATTATTGAGCCTTTTCCTGTTATATAAGCTCCTAAGTTATCACCAAAACGTACAAAACCTCCATCAAAATTTTCTAAGGTTTTGAATTTGTTCTTACACCCAGTCATATGATGAGAACAACCACTATCCAACACCCATTTTGCAGATTTTTGAGCAAATAAGACTGTTTCAACAATTAAGGACTTTTCATTTGTTTTTACTTGTTTCCATATTTGTTTAGGTCTCAGATTTAATTTACACTGATTTGCAAAGTGACCATAGTAAAAACATTTGAAGCACCTAATAACTTTTCTTTTGCCTTGACTAGTGCTATTTTTACAGAAGATTGCTTTGTGCCCAAAAATGTTACAGTTGAAACAATATCCATTGAAAAACAACTTTGTTTTCTGATTAGTAGATTCTTCAGATGAACATTGCAAGACATTCAGTTTTTTATCCTTTTCTTCAAGTAAGAGTTTTTGACTTTCTATAATTAAATTTGCCTTTATTAATTCATCTTGAAGTTTTTGATTTTCAGTCTCATGATTTGGAACTGATTTTTTTAACCTTTTAATTTCTTGCAGGGATTTTAGAAGTTCTTCTTCAAGATCTACTTCTATTTCTAAATCAGATGAGGATTCAGGCTCATTTGATTCAAATTTAGAAGTATGTACTATTTCAGCCATAAACAATTTTTCCCCTTCTTCATCTGCATCACTGGATTCCTCATTTGGATCTTCTTTTGAAAAAAGACTTTTCTTTTTGAAATCCTTAAACCTTTTATTCTGATTCCAAGGCTTCTTTCTAGAAAACTTCTCAGATTTCTCATCACAATCATCAAGTTCAATGTTTGGAC
>VDFB02357942.1:181148-195596 GCA_007258455.2 Sequoia sempervirens
CCTCCCTCTCTCTCAAGTATCTCCCTCCTACCTTCTCTCCCTCTATCAGGTCTCCCTCTCAATCACTCCCTCTATCTCTCTCCCCTCTACCATTAACCCTAAACCCTTAACCCTTAACCCTCTAACCTCTCTCTCTCTCTCAAGTATCTCTTTCATACCCCCTCTCCCTCTCTTAGGTCTCTCTCTCTCACACTCACTCCCTTTATCTCTCTCCCATCTACCCTTAACCATAAACCCTTAACCCTTAAATCCTCTACCCTCTACCCTTATGATGTAGAGCAGGGTGAGGTAGGCTTTAACACTTCAAATTCAGTAAGTCTTCAAGCTTGCAAACCCTTACAAGGGTTGGTTCCTTCATAAACTGACCTCCATGCTTATAGTATTCCACATCACATTTTCTTTGCATATCTTTTAGAGAAGGCATAAATTGGATAGAACCTTCACACTTTCAAACACCCATTATCTTTCTTGACAAGATATCAACTTGGTTCCCTAGGTTTTTTTGGAACAATCTCCACAAACTGAGCCTGCAATGCTAGAATAATGCCTAATTAGGCCACTTTTACAAAGAAAATGCCTCAAATTCAATTACCAAACACCAAAAATCTTCGTCTATAGTCTTCCCAAGTCACATAGCATTGGATTCTATAGTTTGTTTCATCAAACCTTCACAAATTTATGTTTTCCTACCCAACTCCTATCTAACCAAGCCTAACACATAAAGATGTTAGGCTAGTGCTCGAGAAAAACCCCTGAAAACACCATCACCCTACCCTAAAAATACTAAAAACATTAAAAACATAGTCACATGGTCCATTCCACCAGTTTTTACAATTTTCCAATGGTGGAATGGCTGGATTTTACATGTTTTGCTTCAAAACCCTTGAAACCCTAGTTTGTCAAGTAACTTATATAAAATTTCCTTTATCTCCCACCAATCAAGTTGAAAATCAATGAAAATAGATTCAAATGAAAGAATAATCAATGCACTGGCACTTCACATAAGTTTTAGATCATGGCATTGTTGTAAGGGGTCGTACAGAGTCAGAAAACACAAGACACGAAAATTCCACAAAAACAAAGTATCTCCTTTTTTTTCTCACCACAAAAATCATCAACAACCTTTCCTCAATTTTTTTGGAGGCTTTTAAACATGTACAACATGAATTCCAATGGTCCCCAATTGTTTTTTGAATGGGTGACCGTTCACATTCCAATACACACAAAAATTGACAGAGTTGCCATTGAAACTTTTACATTATTTGAATAAATTTTGAAAAAATACTACAAGATCCTACATGAACCCTAAATACATTGAATTTGGTCTACATAGACCTTAATTGCAACACATTAAAACAAAAACCAAAACAAGAATCCAAAATGCACTATCTAACCAAAATTGTTAAGGTGCTCTTGCACCATACAACCAGGGTGAAAATGATTTCATCCCCCTGATGAAATGAGCTCATGAATAGAGTGTTGGAATCAAGCAACACTGGGGGGTGAATCAATGTTGTGCAATTTTTAACTTTATTAATTTGATCATTAAAGTGCTGATAAAATTCAACCAAAATAAAAAAGCATGCACATAAGACAAACAACCACAACACCATAACACAAGGATTTTTTACGTGGAAAACTTGTTAGGGGAAAAACCATAGTGGAAGTCAATCCACAATATTGTTCTGACTATACTTAAAAGAAAATATTACAAAATGAGAATGCACTTGCATTCAAGCACACTACCTAGAGCTCATTTCTCAAAAACTAAAAGGCTTACTTCCTTACAAATGTTTGGAATACTTCCATGAATTTGAACTAATAAAGTAGCATCTACAAATGTCTAATTATAGTTTCAGTTAGGCTCAACAATCAAATTCTAGACCTTCTGATTGATTTTCTATTATGTTATGTTCTGCTTCAATTCGCACCAAAAATCCTTAATGCACAAGTGAAACTATGCATAATCGTTCTATTTCCCTTTTTACATTTGCAACATACATCAACTCACATCAAACACACTTCAAAATGATATAATAGATCACTTATATATATCTTCCACCAAGAATTTAATCATTATATGTAGGCTTCAAAGAAAATAAGAAATATTCACAAACCGTCGGCTCAAATCATCCATAATATTCAATGCACACCCACAAGAGTCAGCCACAACATAGTGGGGACCCAAACCAAAAAGTTCCAACACAAAAATACTTAAACAATAACTCCTCAAATATCCGCGACACACTATATTCACCAAGTCGGCCTCCAAATACTGATGAACAGAAAATTAGTTCACTGGACCTTCTAACTTCCCCCCAAATTGATACGAGGCACTAATATTTATAGATAACACATATTATGGATCGAACAATACTCCTTGAGATTCACAACACAAAATAATAATAGAAAATCTATATATGAATTGAAGAATACGAAATTACTGGATGCTTTGTTCTAACTAAACAGATAATCATTGATCTTCAATCTGTCTGTTGGTATGAGAAAATTGCAACATGCAGATTGACTAGTTGACAAGGGTTGCCATCAATGACAACACCAGAAAACATGTGCAATTTCTCTTGCCAACAATCTCCCCATTAAGCAATGATCGCAACACTTAGTGAAAAATGACTAAGTGTCAAATTAGTACCAGCAAAAATACACTGCCACCCAAAACTCCAAAAAAATCTTCATCCACAACTCAAAACTACAACTCCCCCTTAGATGAATATACATTTTTTACTATTATATTCACCCCCTTTGACATCAATGGAAAACATGGGGAATCCGCATACAAAACTCTTATAAGAAAACAAAAACTTCAAGCTTCATATGTACAAACTTTAGTTCAAACAACTTACACAAACTTGAAGATATCTACAAAATTTGTCTTTAATAGGTTCAAGCTTGTGTCCCAACAGTTCTTGAGACTTTCTAGAATAGTTATGTGACAACAAAGTAAATAAGATTGCACTTCTATAGATTCAAGGCTCACTGGATCACTGACCACCATGGCATCTTGTGCTTCTTTCAAAGCATTCAACATGGTGGTGCAGGAGCACCTAGGAAACACTAGGCAATTAGGAAGTCTAGGATGAATTTTTATTTTTGATGTGTTACCATGAAGTTCATGTTGACCATTGAGATAGAGTTAGAGGTTTAAGACTATGTCTTTCTCAGTAGTGATTAGTAAGTTAAGGAGTGGAAAGGGTGGATGAGTTTAGAAACTCATTTTACTGATGAGTTTAAAAAATCATTTTACTAGAAATTGGAAACAAGTGCAAAATGGTGCATTTTGCAACTTTTCCACAATGTAACTGACATGTCCAACCAAGGGGAGGCATAACTACTCTTGTTAACCTATATAGGGTTTTCCTCGACCTGAGAGAAGGTGGGAAGCTTTTTCAATATTGGAAACTTATGAATACAAGAGAAGACAACGATAAATTGGTGTAAATTTTCTGGTTTTTGTTTTTGCTTTGAATTGTGTGTTAATGGAGTGATCTTGACACTGTGTAACGTGTAGGAAGTAGTGCATTTATCTTCCAAGAATTGTGTTGAACAATAGGTAGCTAGTTTATTCGTTTCAAGCAATCTTGTGTAATTAGTTTGTTTCTTTTAGTTGTTGTTCTGACTGGCAGACTGTGAAAAATGGAGGTTTAGTTCACATTTCCATTGTACCTAGTGTATGGGCTTTTGGGGATTGTGGCTAGACTCCATGATTGTAAATATGGTCACGTTAGGAGTCTTTAGTAGTCATGGTATCATTGTGAGAGTCTTCTCCTAGGTGAGCTAAGAAGAGTTCGACTAGGGAAGCCAAGCAGTGCTGAGCACTTGGGTTGCAGGGGTGTTCATCTCTTGGAAAAACACGGTGTGAAGAGGGCAGGCATGAGCCTTGACAAGGTATTGAATGCAGGAGGGAGCTCCATCTAACCGTCTGGTGTTAGTAATCTCTAACAGTTGCAGGAAGGATAGGAAAATGGCTTAAAAAGACCTAATTATTGCCAAATTGTGGTTTAGGCCTGTGTATGGTCAGTTGAGGGTTAAGGCCTTTAAAATCTTCAAGTGGTAGGCATAAGGACCAAGAAGACAAAGGAAATATTCTGTGTTCTTTGGGAAAGTTAGGAGAGACAACCTGTTTTCTCGGAGGTGGAGACCTAATTGGGCTCCTAGGCTAGTAGCCTTTTTAACCCTAAATGAGGGTTTGGTGGAAGTGATGAAAAGATGGAGTTAGGTGGATCTTCCTGAGCCTTAATAGGGTGGAATAAAGTCAGTAGAAGCATCTCCACACCCTTGCAAAACTAAGCTTTAGTTCTTGGGGAATGTTAGTCTTTAGGGTAGATTAAGGGCTAAGGAAGAGTTAGAGATATTGCACCAAGATTGACTTGGCAGATTGAATTGTGATGGTAGTGGGGTTGGCCAGGAGAACCAGGGGTATCTAAACATGAAGAAGGTCCTAAAATTTAAGGTGGTGAAGTAAGACACCAAGGAGGTCTTGAAAGCAAGACCCAGAGCAGGAATCAGTGAGTGATTCCTCCGACCCCTCCCTATCACATGGTTTCCATCTTAGGACCAATTAGCCCTCTAAGTTCACGAGCTCTTTCCACAACCCTGTAATTATCAAGATTCAGACTCTTTATTTTGTCAAGGCTATAACTTGACCTTCTTGGTCTCCAACAAAAATAGTTAAAGGATCAAAAGCATCAAAAATAGTAGCTAACTCTTTCTCATGATCCTTAACCTTATTCTCATTTTCTTCAGTATGTTTTGACAAAGAAAAACATGACTTATAAATCCTTCCATATTTTGATAATGCACTTTGAACATTTTTCACACAGGTAGATAACAGATATTTTTCATTAGCTATCAATCCTTTCAACCTACTGATCTATCTAGCATCAAATTCCTTCTAAACTTTGACCAAAGTTGACTTCTCAAGTGACTCAAAATGAGTACTTACTGAATTTATAAGTTTCTTCAGATCATTGGAGGAAGAACCAAATGGATCCTTAACATAAGTAGGCACGATCTTCTCCAAAATGCTAGATGTCGAATTCAATAACTCACTGTCCTCAATGTGAGACTTTAAAATTTCTTCCCTAGCCTTAGCTTGCGCAAATGATGTGACTTTCATTTTTTGAATTGGGGACAAGATAGACAAATGAATATGAGCATCTCCCAACTCAAGATAAAATTCTTCCTTTTACTCTTCTAGATACTTCTTCACTACCTCTGCAATGTCTCTTGCTCTATTGGAACTCCCTTAACTTCAACCTTCTTTTCCTCAACTACTGTTTCCACAACCACAAATGTTTACTTGTCATTTGGAGCTTCAACTTCTTCAATTAACATCTCCTTTTCTTCAATAGACACAATTTTAGGAGCCTCAATCTCCATAGGTTCCTTTGTATCATGTACATTAGGAGGAATCTGTGTGTCCTCAATTGCGACCTCTTCATTTATCGAACCAGATGAAATATCTTCCACATGCTCTTCTTCAGAAACAACACCAATTATGTTCTTTAATAGAACTTTCTTTAGAATGATTTCAATTTCTTTTTCTACTTCCTTGGTCTTACCCAACATAAGCTTGTTTATTCTTTTTTTTTCTTTTGAAATCTCTTTTTGCTTCTTTTAGGATTGACTTCATTTCTTCAACAGATATTACCGGACTTAGATTTGTAAGAACCCATTCTCTCAGCTATTTTTTTTTAATTCTAGCATTAACTCTCCTCATCTCCAAAATTTCATACAATTCCTTGTGCCATTATCTCAACAAGAGTCATATTGAAATTGTTCAAATATTTTATTGTATCCTCCTCAAGGCCTCTTCGACCAACAATACCAAAGGTACCATACACTTCACATAGAGGGTTAAGATTTCCATCCTTAATTATACCTCTTTCAACTTCCTCTACTGACATACCTAGTTTTTTGGGCTTCATCTTCTTCTTTTTTTTCTCCTCCTCACCGGAGGGCTTGATTTTTGTTGCTGCAGGGGTCCCCATATGCTTTATTTCTCTAACTTCTTCATCATATTTTGGGTATGTGCAAGATCATGAAGGGCCAAAAAGTGGCAATATGATGGGTTTGTGGCTGGCGACTATTTTTTTACCCAAAATTGATGAAATGAAAAGGGTTTTTAAAGGAGATTCTTAACTTTCCACCAATATAAATTATGCTTTACTTTGAATTTAATAAGTAATTATTATTCATTTTCTATTCAAATTATGAGTAAAGTCCTGATTGATAGGCTGATTGAAAAACATCTATAGCTTTCAAACGGTATCACATTTTTTGAATCCAAAACATGCGTCACATTGTATGCTTCACATACTATAGCATTAAAAAAATAAAATTTGAATTTCATGAATTTTTGACCAAGTTAAGGTGGTCAGACATACGAGGTTTTATATTTTTTTAAAAGTTGTAATAAAAAATTCATAATTAATTATTTACTTGAAAAAAAATTATAAAAAAATATGCATCACATCGGGGCATGAGTCTTCTACTTATATCTAAAATATTATAAAAAATATTATCATTTTATTGTGGTTAGGGTGATCAGACAGACACCTACTTCTTATTTTTTCCCTGAAATTTAAGTACCATTGCATTGAAATTTTGAAATTTTCATCAAATAGATTTATTTTGTTTTTAAACAAGCCTAGTAGTTTAGAAACTACATTCAATTTTCTACAAATTCTATTCTTACATATTTTTAAAATAATATAGATAACTTATTCAAATTTTTACATCAAGTTGCCAAACTTTGATTTTTCTGAATTTTTTGCCACTTAAGGGCCTGGTTTTTCCATGATGATCCTGCACATACCCTTTTGTCTCTTCATTATCTGAAACAAATGTATACACTCTTGTGCTCTTATCCTTCCTTTTACCAGATGCCTTAGCTTGAGATTTTTCAGGGGCTGACTTCTTTGCATGACTGGATAGGGATGTTGAGAGCTCCTTGTTGATATAGTTCAAGCAGAGGATGTTGCCGGACAAGCAAATTTAGTTTTAGCAGGCTCTTTTCCTTTTTCATTTTTAGCTTGTTCTCTTTTCCTTCTGGCTTCTCTTATAGCTTCTACAGGTATGCCCATTCTCTCTACGAAGAGGTATGCCCATGCTCTCTACGAAGACTTCCACTTATTTCCTCACTCTTCAAACTATCATTGGTTTCTTCAATTGCTCATGGACTTGTATATTTTTCTCTGCATATGTTCCAAACCTTTCTTCAGATGGATCCAAATGCTTACTCAACAGATGTTTTGCATATAGCTCCAAGATTCTTTCCTCAACTTCATAACCCATTGGCATAATCCAGATGGTTCTAGGTTCTGCAAATTCCATCAAGCATTGATCAATATTCACCATAAAATAGATTGTATCCTTATGCTTTTCCACAATTGAAGTGAGAATTATTTCCCTTGCTTGTATTTCATTCTGAAAGTTTTTGAGGTATCCCCAGATTGCATTTTTCCTGGCTTGCAAATCATTAAGGCCGAATAACATGTCTCTAATCTGAACAACAATAGGCTTATCGCTTTGCCAATGCACTTTCCCAACTCCCAGAACTTCATCCATGAAATAAAAGAACAAACATAGCAACATATTACTATATTTAAAGGAATTTTTCTTGTCTTACCAAGATTTTCCATAAGCTAACTTTGAAGCAATTCACATAAATCATACTCTACATTCTCCTTTACCATCTGATGGGCTACGTATATGGCTGTAAAAGATACATAATTTTCTCGATTGGACTGATATATCTTATAAGAAATAACCATTGAGGAAATTTTCACACCGACATCAATGATATCAATTGTCATCACTCTTCATCAAATACAAAACCAGTTGCATTAGTGGTTGTTTGATTTTTCACAGACTTCAAAATTGGCAATCCACCAGAGGAATTTAAACTTTTAACAACACTTATAGCCTCTTTTGTAGTCTTGAAGGGTTGATTCAAACACATGAATTTAGCATGAACTCGACTCAAGATGTACCAAATCTATTCATTTTCATCAAACACGAGAAATTTCACAATCTGTGTGAATTTCTTTTCCTCTAGGGTTTTGAATTCGGGCTTGACACAAAAATCCTCTCCAACAATGTGTTTGGAATACAAATTTAGCAACTGTGAGCTCCCTAAGTCTTCAATATTAGCATGAATGTATGCCCTAATATCTTTAATGTGCAAAACACCATACAAAACAGATGAAAATGCACCTAAGGGCTCGGTCTCAATAGAATTGAAAGGATGCCACTTAAGCTTCAGATGGGGTCTATCCTTGACTTCAACTACCAATGGAGTAGCCATTTTCACAAATTCATAGGTTTACAAGTTTTCCTGAAAAATACCTTTTAGCTAGATTAGGGTTTGAACTTCGAATCACCTTCACATTGTAATTCTCACCAAATTTTTCCAAAGTTTGCTTTAGAGCTCTTAAAAATTCTTCTTCTCAAAATGCAAAGTGATAAATGAAATATAGAAGTGACTTTTTATCATTCGCACACTTAACATTTTTGATGTAATAAATGTTTTTTCCCTAACTCATCTAGATACCCTATTTCCATACACTATAAAAGATAACTCTTATGTGGACCTTCAATTCTGCATAAATACTCTCTTCAATTGTTCAATAGCATCTGTAGATCATCAATACAATCGCTGAACTCATCCACATCCTGATGTCGATTTCCTGTAGGGGGTTTGAAATATTTTCTTGACAGTTCCCCCTAGGCCAGAGGCCTTAACCTAATTCCTGGAGGAACTGCTAGAAGCTAATTTTGGTGTTGGCTCATTTCCTACAATAAGGGGACTCTTCTTTACCCATGTCTTCTTCATCTACTTCCTAATCTGATCTGTAGTGACTTTCCCTTTTCCTTTTTCATCCTTTTGCATGTTTCTTCTCTAATTTACCAGACCTCTTTTGCAGAATCTAGCAATATGACCAGTTTTGTTACAATTGTAGTACACCACATTTCTTTGTCTAGACCAATTGTTCCACTGTCTTTCTCTTGATCTACACTGGTTAGTAACATGGCCAAATATATTGCATGTATAACATCTAACATCTCTATAAAAAATTGTTCATCATGTTTCTGCATTCATTTGACTTATGAACATACTTGTTACAATTAAAGCACTGACCAGAGAATGATGGACCACTTGCATTCATTCTACTTCTGCATTGAGCTGCCATATGACCAAATTTATTGCAAATATAATAGATACCATTAAACCTTTGAGCATTAGGTTGTCTTATCAGATACCTTCCAGTCTTGTTCATATGATTTCCTTGTCCAAACCTCCTTTGTCCATATTTTCTTTGTCCAAACCTCCTTTGTCCAGATCTGGAACTTTCTTTTTCCTCATATCTTAGACCTCACTTGTCACCATTAGTCCTCTGAATTTTAATTAGTTCATCAAGCTTGACTGAGTTAATCTTGAACTTCTCCTTGAATTCATTTGTTTTAGCAAGTTCATCTCTGAGATAAAAAATGTGTTTTTCAAGCTCTTCCTCATTATGTTTAGATTTTTCTAACTCATGTTCCAACTGAATGAATCTGTCAGTAATTCAACTACATTCTTCAAATTTTTCTTTAGAGGATTGGTCAAGATTTTCTTCATTCTTCTTTTTTTCTTTAATTTCCTTAGTCATCCTCATCATAATAGATTTCATCTCATTCTTTTGAACTGCATTATCCTTGGCAAGATTTTCACATTCTTCTGTCTTTTCCTTTAGGGTTTGACTTAGTTGTTCATCTATAATGCATTTATTGTCTTCCTGCTTGATCTGATCATAGAGTTCCCTTCTCTTCTCTCTAGAATTGTTGATTTTTTCTGTCAATGACTCAATGAATCTCTCAGTATTCATGAGATTTGCTTGTAATTCTCGAACTTCATATTTTGCTTGGTCAATATCGTCTAGGTCCACCATAATTTGTTGTTGCAGACTGATTGAATCCATTGAAACAATTTCCAAGATCTTCCCCAAGCTTTTAAGCTTCTTATGAGGAACAAAGCTTTGATACCAATTGTTGGAATAAAGCAACATTGAGAGAGGGGGTGAATCAGTGTTGTGCAATTTTTAAATTTATTAATCTGATCATTAAAGTATTGATAACATTCAACCAAAATAAAAATGCATGCACATAAGACAAACAACCACAACACCATAACACAAGGATTTTTTACATGGAAACCCTATTAGGAGAAAAACCATGGTGGAGGTCAATCCATAATATTGTTCTAAGTATACTCAAAAGAAAAGATTACAAAATGAGAATGCACTTGCATTCAGGCACACTGCCTAGAGCTCATTGCTCAAAAATTGAAAGGCTTACTACCTTAAAAAAGTTTGGAATACTTCCATGAATTTGAACTGATAAAGTAGCATCTACAAATTCCTAATTACAATTCCGATTAGGCTCAACAATCAAATTCTGGACCTTGTGACCAATTCTGCTCTTCTACTTTGTTTTGCTTCAATTCACACCAAAAATACTTAATACACAAGTGAAACTGTGCATAATCACTCTACTTCCCTTCTGGCATTCACAACATACATCAACTCACATCAAACACACTTCAAAATTATATAATCGATCATTTATATATATCTTCCACCAAGAATTTAATCATTATATGTTAGCTTCAAAGAAAATAAGAAATATTCACAAACAATAGGCATCCATAATATTCAATGTGCATCCACAAGAGTCAGCCACAACATAGTGGGGACCCAAACCAAAAAGTTCAAACACAAAAATGATTAAACAATAACTACTCAAATATCTGCAACATGCAAATTGACTTGCTGACAAGGGTTGCCATCAATGAAAACACCAAAAAACATGTGCAGTGTCTCCTTCTACAAATCTCCCCCTTTGGCATTGATCGCAACACTTAGTGAAAAATGACTAAGTGTCAGATCAGTACCAACAAAAATACACTGCCACCCAAAACTCCAAAAATATCTTCATCCACAACTCAAAACTACAAATCCCCCTTAGATGAATATACATTTTTCACTGTTTTATTCTCCCCCTTTGACATCACTGGAAAAGATGGGGAATCCGCATACAAAACTCCTATAAACAAATAGAAACTTCAAACTTCATATGTATAAAATTTGTTTCAAACAACTTAGACAAAGTTGAAGATATCTACAAAATTTGTCTTTAACAGGTTCAAGCTTGTGTCCCAACACTTCTTGAGACTTTCCAGAATAGTTATGTGACCATGAAGTAAATAATATTGCACTTCTGCAGATTCAAGGCTCACTGAATCACTGATTGCCATGGAATATTGTGCTTCTTTCAAAGCATTCAACATGGTTTCCATCTTAGGACCAATCAGCCCTCTAAGTTTACCAACTCTTTCCAAAACTATATCATTATCACGCTTTAAACTCTTTATTTTGTCAAGTAAGGCAATAAATTGACCTTCTAGCTCTCCAACAGAAACAGTTAAAGGATCAAAAGCATCAGAAATAGTAGCTAACTGTTTCTCATGATCCTTAACCTTCTCATTTTCTTCAGTAAGTTTTGACAAATACAAACACGACTTATAAATCCTTCCACCTTTTGATAATGCACTTTGAAATTTTTTCACATAGGTAGCTAATAGAGATTTGACATTAGCTATCAATCCTTTCAACCTATTGATATATTTAGCATCAAATTCCTTCTGAACTTTGACCAAAGTTGACTTCTCAAGTGACTCAAAATGAGTACTTACAGAATTTATAAGTTTCTTTAGCTCACCGGAGGAAGAACCAGATGGATCCTTAACATAAGTAGGCATAATCTTCTCAAAAATGCTAGATGCCAGATTCAATAACTCATTGTCCTCAATGTGAGACTTCAGAATTTCTTCCCTAGCATTAGCTTGTACAAATATTGCGACTTTCATTTTCTGAATTGGGGACAAGGTAGACAAATGAATAGGAGCATCTCCCAACTCAAGATCAAATTCTTCCTTTTCCTTTTCTAGAAACTTCTTCACTGCCTCTGTAGTGGATCTTGCTTCTATTGGAACTCCCTTAACTTAAACCTTCTTTTCTGCAACTACTGTTTCCACAACCACAAATTTTTTCTTGCCATTTGGAGCTTCAACTTCTTCAACTGACATCTCCTTTTATTGAACATACACAATTTTAGGAGCCTCAATCTCCATAGGTTCTTTTGTATCATGTACATCAGGAGGAATCTATGTGTCCTCAATTGTGACCTTTTCATTTACCAAACCAGATGAAATATCTTCCACATGCTCTTCCTCATAAACAACACCAATTTTTTTCTTTAATAGAACTTTCTTCAGAATGCTTTCAGTTTCTTTTTCTACTTCCTCAGTCTTACCCATCATAAGCTTGTTTATTCTTGTTTTTCTTTTGAACTCTCTTTTTGCTTCTTTTAGGATTGACTTCATTTCTTCAACAGACATTACTGAACTTAGATTTCCAAGAACCTGATCTCTCAGCTGCTCTTCTTCAATTCTAGCATTAACTCTCCTCATCTCCAAAATTTCATACAATTCCTTAGGCAACTGTGCCATTATCTCAACAAGAGTCATATTGAAATTTTTGAAATATTTTATTGTAGCCTCCTCAAGGACTCTTTGACCAACAGTATCAAAGGTACCATACACTTCACACAGGGTTAAGATCTCCATCCTTAATTATACCTCTTTCAACTTCCTCTACTGACATACCTAGATTGTCAGGCTTCATCTTCTTCTTTGTTTTCTCCTCCTCACTGAAGGGCTTGACTGTTGTTGTTGAAGGGGTGCCCATATGCTTTATTTCTCTAAATTATTCATTAGATTATGTCTCTTCATCATCTAAAATAGTTGTATACACTCTTGTGCTCTTATTCTTTTTCCTTTTACTGGATGCCTTAACTTGAGCTTTTGTAGGGGCTGACTTCTTTGCATGACCGGATAGGGGTGTTGAGCTCCTTGTTGATCTAGTTCGAGTAGAGGATGTTGCCGAACTAGCAAATTTAGTTTTAGCGGTCTCTTTTCCTATGCTTCGATTGATGTAATCATTATATGCATACTACTTCAAATGGACTCCTTCCTATGCTTCGGTTGATGGAATTATTATATGCATACTCTGCTTGAGGGATTATCAAATCCCATTGCTGATCATGCTCCTTGGTAAGACACCTTAGCAAGTTCCCAAGTGACCTATTGACTACTTTTGTCTGCCCATCCATTTGTGGATGATAGTAAAAACTGAATGTCATGTTTGTTCTTAGTTTCCTCCACAAGGTCCTCCAAAAGTGACCTATGAACTTAGAATCTCTATCACTCACAATGGTCAAAGGAAGTCCATGAATCCTTACAATCTCCTTGAAAAACGGTATAGCAATATGAGATGCATCATTATTACTTCTACAAGGAACTGTAAGGAAAGCTAAAGGTGCGAAACAAACTCTCCCAATTTCAAACCTCAGAGAAGAATGTAGATATGTCTTTAAATTTTGCAATTACAATTCATTATGATGCACATGAAAGGAATAAAAAAATAGAGAAATAAACACATACAAAATTGAACACTAGATTTACGTGGGAAAACCCTTACGAGAGGAAAACCCCCCACACCAAAGAAAAATATCGTGTATTATAGTAATAGAATTACATACAAGTTACAGACTCTCCTTTCAAATAATTAATCTCATAGCAACAACATTTCCTTGATCAACCTCGTACAAAATTTTGTTTGATCACTTCGTTATGTCTCACTATTACAATGCATATACAACATACAATGAAGAAAACACACTGATGATTTGACCATCGAACTAATCGAACCAATAACAGTTATAGTACGTTGCAATGTATAGCAACAATCAAGATCGATTCATTCTTTGTACAGACGGTTCAATTCAGTTTCCTCTGTTGGGAAACTGTCAAACTTCCCAATCATCGAATGACCATCTCCAAGTCAACACCATCCTCCATTGATCGATGTACACCTCAACAATAAACCAAGTTCACGCTCATTCACCACACTACCACTCGACCGCTAGTAGGCTCCCGCAGTATGGCGGTAATCACACTACCACTCGATAGCTAGAAGACTCTCGTAGGATGGCGGTAATCGCACTACCGCTAGATAGGTGAGAAGCTCCCATGGTATGGCATTATACACCACACTACTGCATCTCAGCTTGAAGACTCCTGTGATATGGCAGTATCACCACACTATCGCACCTTGGCTAGAAGGATCCTGCGGTATGGTGGTATACCGCACTACCATACCTCTCTCACAGTCACCAAGCGGTACAATGCTATAACCATGAAAGTAACACTTATGCAATTCTAAGCTGATTGGTGACAGTACCAAGGTTATACCAGTGAGTTTGTGACACATTTTCTCAACAATCTCCCACTTGATGAAGAACTCACTGAACCCTTTTCAATTTATG
>VDFB02357943.1:0-41064 GCA_007258455.2 Sequoia sempervirens
GTGCGTTGGGTCAAGCTGCTGAGGTAAGTCATCCTGTAACAATATTAAAGTATTGTTTATGCATATGTGGGCTGTTGTATTGATATTCTTTGTTTTGAACCTTATGACACAGATGCCATATAGATTTGGATTTTACATCAAATATTTGACAATTCTTCACATTTCCTACATTTATTGTAGCTATATTCACAGAGTACTCAAAATGAAACATTATTTGTATGTCTGCTAGGTATCCTGTGGTCTACATTATAGCATCTACATTATATCAAAGAAGTAAATTTATAAAATCTAGAAAAATTCAAAGGATATTACAAAGATCGGTGTGGATGACTTATAAACAATAATTAAACTCTAGGGTGATTTTTCCAATAAAAAAAAAAAAAGTTTTTTTTTAAGCAATCTTGAATTTCTAATGGCAAAGTAGTGGGAAGCTTCGAATTCACTGTTTGTTCATTGATATGCTTAGGTCATCTGAACTTGGCCTTCAATGTGGCCTTGATTTCATTGTTCTCGTATCTATAAAACTGTTGCATGTAGGGATTACTTGTAGTTCTGAATTCTAGAGGTATCCTTTTATCCTTTTCAAGTGAGGTGTGTGATATCCTTGTGTAGTTATTTTGACTTATTGGATTCACTGAACTTTAGTTTGATATGAATATGTCTATTGTAAATACTAAATAGTATATGTATACCTAATTAAGCATATTTTTGTCTACATAAAGTAACTGTAAGCTTAGGCTATATGCACCAAACCTATATGTTATGTTGTTGCTCATTTATGTCTAATTTATTTTTAATTTCTTTTATATTTTTTTTACTTCCTTCAATTCCATTATTATGGCCCACAGGTATCACTTAAATTATGAATCTATAACTGATGAGATTAAGGGCTGGAGATAAGAGAGAATAAATATCTCTAGTTTGATTTTGGTTAATATTTGGGTTTAATATGGAATTAATATGGCTACATTTGGTTGGGAGGAAGTAGAATCTGAGGATCAAAAAGAGGCTAGGACTCACTTATCCAAGATGAAGATACTCCATTAATGGATTTGAGAGTTATTGAACATGTGAATACAATATTGAACTTAACAGGGAGTCTAAAGGTTTAAATAACCTGCTAGATTCTACTGACAATCTATCATCATTTCAGCATTTGAAAATAACAATAATGAAGCAAGAAGATGGCAATATTTCCAAGTTCCAATATTCATTTTCTAATATACTTGGCAACCTGTCACTGTTACATTGTTTAGAGTGAGGCATTTTATAGAATTAAGTAGCCTCTCTGAAATCTTTGGTAACTTATCACAGCTGCAACTTCCAGATTGCAAAGGTGTAGTAAATTATATAATCACCCTGATTTCATTGTTAGCCTATCTTGGCCGCGCACTTGAACATGGTAGGGTGTATAAATTTAAAATACCTCCTTGATATAGTTGGAACCTTTCCAGATGTAGCATTTATAGGATCCAACTAAAATGCAGAGTTGCTAGAAACACTCAGCCTTTATTCTTTCTTGACTCGTAGGAACCACTAGGCTATCTAGCATTTAGTAATGAGGTTTAGGGCGTCCCAAGACTGCCAACACCGACATGAAGGGTAACAATGCGAAATTTTGATTAATTACATATGTATGCAATAAGGTTACTAATGTGCAAAGTACTTATAACCTCATCCACCAAATTTGCATGACTGAGTGCATCGGTGACACAAATAAAACTTACAAGGTTAGAAGCGTGATTGTAAAAGCAAGATCATTTGATCATCTTCAGCTCAATAGCTTCTTTCCTTTTGAGTGTCATAGTAGTCTAATCAATGTAGAACATGAGTATACCTTAAGATATAGAGATTGAATAGTTAATTTGATCAGAGTTATGCATTGGAAGGTTTATTGTTGAAAGAGTAATTTAACAATGCATAGTATATTTGATATAATAGGGTATTTTTATTCCAAAGTCGAAGTTTGAAATTTAGAAGCGAAACTCTCTATAACTTAGGAACATTGAAAACCAGGTTAGGAGATATCTAACTTCTTATACTACATTCGCATACCTTTGAGTGTTCATAAAAGATGGTTATTTAGTGATTATTAAATAAAAGAAAGTTTAGTAGGCTTGGATTAAAACCTGGAGTAGGGTAGAAATATCACCCTTATTATAAGGTTAGCTACTAGATAATATGATATATTTCTTTATTGATATACTATAATTTGTGCTTAGATAGGTTTCAAAAGTATCTATTTTCAAGGATGAATTTGAAAGTAATTTCCTTATGAGAATTGATTCTCTTGTAGTTACTTAATAGATGACAGGTTAATCTATCATGTATGTCTTTATTTCATTATTGGAATAGTTTTTGCATGCCATATCTTTTTGGTAAATTGGAAAATTTGGAATGTTTGAGTGTATTCTTGTGGTGAATTTTGTGTGTAATTTTGGAGTTTATGATGAATTTATTTATGGAGGTTGTTTTTGGCTTTGAGTTTGATGTTGATTTTGAGATCAAGTTTTGTTGCCACCTTGTTGGGAAACCCTTGTTTTAGTGATTTATCAGTCTTCCAGAGAAAGGGAAAGAAAGGTGTTGCTTTATTATTGGCCTTCACTTTTGGTTCTTTGTGAACTATTGCTCGTATGATCTATTTGATGATTGGGTTTAGCCTTGCACTTGAAAATAGTTTCGTTATGAGGATTTTGTGTAGGATGGTGTATGCCTTGCTTAATGCAATTTATCTTGTGGCTTTATATGTTGTGCATGGGGGCTTACCCTGATAGTGTCTTTTGAGTTTTGTTGTTCATAAGGGGAGTGGCTTTCAATGGGGGTCGAGACCCGGAAGTGGTCTCAGGGTAACTCATTGGAAGTTCATTAATCAAGTGAAAACGATAATATTTATTTAGGGGTTTTGGATAGAATCACACATTAACAAGATATAAGTGAATGCCTCACTCATGGCTCAAGTGCTTGTATGGGCTTGAGATGAGTTGAGAAGGCCTAGAATGGAAAAATCATTGTCTTGTCCTTATGAAAGATAATCGATGCCGCATTGGATTGCATGTGGGGCCGGGTTTCGTAAGAGGTCACCAGGGTAACCCAAGTTGGGGGCCGGGGCCTAGGAAGATTCGCCAGGGTAACCCATGCAACATTGCGATGACACTCTTCCTTTAACAACCATGTATGTTTTGTTTCCCTCTATGTTATTCTTGGGCCTCTGGAAGCACATGTTGGCATATGTATGTTGATGCTTTATTGGTTATTCCTTATGTTGGGCACATCTTGTGTTGGTTATATCTCGTGCTGAAGATTGTCTTATGTTATTGTGGTTCTTGTTGTGAAGTCTTGTATCCTTGTTCTGTATGATGGTTATCGTTGGGGTCTTTCTTGTCATCTCTTAGCACGGGGGGTGGGCCTTCGGGTCCACGTGGTTGGGTGGAACGTGCTATGCACCCCATTGGGTCCCCAGTTGTCGATCGAGAAGTGTGAAATTGTACCTTGCAGTGACTCCTGAGTTGAACCAGAGTTGGATCCAGTATTGCAGTTTGTACTCCATTTCAAATGTATCATTCCATTTTATTGTATCTTCCCCATTCATGTTGGGAAGCGGCATTGTAATATTGTAACCCTTGATTAATGTGTTGACCATGTTCATGTTATCTTATGATTACTGGTGTATACTTACCTTTCATGTGATGTAATATGTTGTTGTGAAAAGTAATGCAGTCATGTAAACCCGAGGGATTTGTTATATGTAGTTCATGTTTAGTTTCATTTCATGTGATATATGATTATTATGATGTATGTTAGTACTTTAAAAAAAAAATGGTGCCATAAATGTTAGATGTATTAGTATCCTTTGGGGTTGCTTGGCGAGGGCATTACAACTTCATTCATTAGTCTCATAAAAGTGCTTGGTGCATTTGAAATCCCAAATGGTATAACAAGCCATTCATACAACCCCTCATTAGTTTTGAAGGAATTTTTCCACTCATCCCCCTCTCTAATTTTAATTTGGTGGTTGCCAATTTTGAGTTCAAATTTTGAAAAGTAACAAGCCCCTCCTAAATAATCCATCAAATCCTCCATTCTTGGTATGGGGAACCTATAACTTATGGCGATCTTGTTAATTTCCCTTGAATCGGTGTACATTCTCCAATCTCCACCTTTCTTTGGTGCCAATATAGTAGGAACAACACATGGGCTAAGACTCTCCCTTATTAGGCCTTTGTCAAGTAGCTCCTAAATTTGTTTCCTAATATCTTCATTCTATTGAGGAGTCATCTTATATGCAGCTTTATTAGGTAGGTTTTCCCCTGGTATAAAGTCTATATGGTGGCAAATAACTAGGTAGCTCATCTACAACAATGTCTTGGTACTTTCTCAACAAGGCTTGGACCCCTTTAGGCACATCTTCAAGCTTTGATATTGTTAGGATAGGTTTAGGTCTGATTATAATTGCATACCCTTGTCCATGTTCTTCTTTCATGGTTTTCAAGAATTCTTTTTCCCCAACCAACATTACACTAGATCCTACTTGTGTATCTAGATTTTCATCTTGTAAAGGAGTAAGTGTAAATGAAACCCCATCCTTTTCAATTACATAGGTATTTTTCTGCCCATCATGTTTACCCTTTTTGTCATGCTGCTAAGGTCTTCCTAACAATAGATGATAAACATCCATTGGGATGATGTCACACAAGACTTTATCTTTGTACTCTCCAATATTGAATTCAATCCATGTTTTCTCATTAACTAGGAATTGTTGACTCTTATTAAACTATGAGACCATGTAAGGAGTGGGGTGTGGGATTCTTTTCATCTTTAACTTTTCAACCATCTCTAAAGAAACCAAATTATCTATGGAACCAAAATCAACAACTTTACACAACTTACCTTCATATTTGCAAGTGGTTCTAAACAAATATTTTCTTTGTGGAGGTTCCTTCACCACAAGGACTTTGAGCAATGTTCTTATCATCAGAGATTCCCCAACTTTTGGAGTAGCATGCTGAGATGGATAGTTGACACTCTCACAATCTTCTTGCACCAATTGTGTTCTCCTTTCACCACATGTGAAGTAGAAGGTTCTTATCTAGGAACTTCCATGCTTGATGGCCAAAATGATTACATTGATAACATCTTCTTGAGAATGTGTTTGGTCCTCTACCTTGTCCTCCAAATCTTCCTGTACTATTTGATCTCCTACCTATGAAACCACCTCTTGATTCCGAGCCTTGATCTTGATTACCACTTGTCTCACCTTGTGATTTTTGAGATTGTCCTCTTCCTCCAAAGGTTCCTCTACCTTGCTTCTCTTGCTTTATTTTTATATTTTCTTCTACATTAACAACCAATTGAAAACATTCTTCCACCTTTCTAGGGGTGGTAAGATTCATTTCATATTATATTTGGAACCTCAATCCATATAGGTACCTTTCTACCTTTTCAACCTCATCCTCAACATGACCTACTCTAAGACTCAAATTATGAAACTACTCTTTGTAAGACATGACATCCATCTCCTTTTGTTTGAGATTTTGAAGCTTTCTAAATGTCTAAATTGCATAGTCAACGGGCATAAATTGACCCTTGATTTTAGACACCATTCTATCCCATGAAATTATTTTTTCTTTTCCCTTCTTCACTCTCTCTTCCTTCACATAATTCCACCAATTTAAGGTAGGGTCTTTCAACATTGTTTTGGAAAATTTAACCTTTTTCTCATCTGCTACCTCCCTATACTCAAAATAGTTATGTAGTACATCAACCCAATCTAGCACCTCTTCACTATCCATCTTCCCACCATACATGGGTAATTCCATCTTCACCTCAAGAGTATCTCCCTTGACAACCTTCAATAACTTAGCCATTCTCAACTCATTAGGGTTGAACTCATCATCTCCTTGGACTTCTCCTTGAGGATTTTCATTCTCACCCTCTTCTTCTTCCTCTTCATCACTTTGGTCTCTAGTGAAAACACCTCTCTTTTTATTTGACTCTAGTGTTGCAATTCTATCTAGGAAAACTTCTTGAGACCCCTTTACTTGTCCCAACTCCTTCGCATGCTTTTATTTCAACTCTCTCACTTCTCTAATCGTTGGATTCTTTTTAAGAGGCATCTTTGTTTCCTTCAATCTTTTCCTTTTTCCCATTGTTGATCAAAACCTATGCTCTAATACTAATTTGATGAAGATTAGGGTGGAGGTTTTCAATTCAATCTCACTTGAACAAACTTTACAAACTAGAAACCCTAACTTGGTCCTTTTCTCACAAAACCTTCAAATTTCCTTGTAGTACTTGGAATAGTGATTTTTCTTCACAATTTTAAGGAAATACCTCAAACCAAAACTTGGTTCACTATTATGAATACCCTTTATGCCACTTTTTAACATATCCAATTTGTAGATATAGTTTCTTTGTAACAACACCGTCCAATTTAGATTGCTACACAAAAACTAGGCCAAATTAGCCCTATTTTCCATAGCAACTATGTAAAATATTTCCTCCAATCTACCAAACCTCATTCCAAGGCTCTCCTAAAGTTACCTAGGGTCTAAAACTACAATTTCTATCAACTGGAACATTCAAAAATTTATCTATCATCAAAACCCTATGTTTAACCTACATTCCTAAGCCTAATACATAGAGATATTAGTCTAGGGATAGTTCAAAATTGGCCCTACCTCCATTACTTGCATCTAAAAACCTTATCAACATGAAGAAAAACCTAATTACTACCATTCCACTAATTTTTAGAATTTTCTACTAGTGGAATGGATCAATATTCCATTTTTTTAATCAAATCCTCTTACCCTAGGGTTTCCTGATTGCTTTTAGTAAAATGTCTCTAAAATACTTCAAACTCAATGAAACTAGAAAAAATAAAATTCAAATGATATTTAACTCACTCCTACACCAATTACAATTTAAATTAGATCATTTACAAACTGTACAGATCCATACACAATTTTGTAGTAGCAAAAATACTCAAGAAATTATAGAAAACATAGTGTATCTTATTGGTTTATCTCCAAAAATGTCTCCAGAAGTTTTCCTTGAGATTTTAAAGGCATATTTAAATATTTACAACTAAAAGCCAACAATTCCAAACTACCTTTTGAATATATGACTGTTCAACTCCCACAAAAAACAAAAAAATTGTAAAGTTGTTTTGCAACTTTTGTAACATTTGAAAAACATGACTTCATCTAAAACTAACCCCATATGACTAAAAACATTAGAAATGGTATAAATAGACCTTATTACATAAAAAAAGACTCAACATCAAAAAAATTCACATTTGACCCTTATTTACATTATGAAAGCTACATGCCCCTACACAAGATGAGATGAAGAAGAATATCACTATTGCACCACATGTTGCCCCAACCAAAAGAAGAGTAAATAAAAAATCTATGAGAGAAAAGGTTGTAGGTATTAATGTAGCTGAAGAAGAAGAAGAATTGGAAGAAGAGGGACTGCCATTGGTTTAGAGAAGAAGTGATGCTTCAAAATTTAAAGCAAGAACCAAATACAAAAGAAGAGATGTAGAAAAATGATGCTCAACATGAGCATGATGTAAATGAAGAATATACATTGGAAAAAAATCCTCTAGAAGTGGACATGATAGAAAAGGTTGTTGAAGAAGCAATGATCATAGAAGACATTAGAAAGGAAAATATCATCATTCCTCTGGTACAACAAGAAGAATTTACTCCTCCAGTAATCACTAAAAACATTTGATGCAAGAGCATCCCTAGTTTTTGGCAATATTGCATCAACCAAAAATATTTTCCTTTCAGTTTTGTCTTGTTTTTCTCTTTCTCAGTTCATGTTGGTGGAATCATCATCTTTGCTCACCAAACCTTGTGGATCTTGGAGTACATCGTCTACATGTTCATTTTCCTTGTTCCAAGATTTAAGCACCATTGGATCCTTTTCCAGCAAGTTATCACTCCCAAGATTTCATGGCAGTTTCTTGAACCAACACCGAAATAGTTTCAAGTTAATTTGATTGTTGTGGATCTTCCCATGAATTGTGGATCTTAACGGTGTGATTTTCATTATTCCTTGGAGTGTCCCTAACCTTCATTATAGGTCCACACTTCATCTTATGCACCTGTTGATGGATTAATTCAAGTTTGCAGCCGACTTGTTCCCACACCCATTATATTTTATTCATTGGAAAATGTAATGATCCTTGGCCGATGCATATGTTTCCAGAATTGTGGATATAGTATAAAGCTTGTAATTGACCATTAGAAAAGTAGATAATAGCAAAGATAGAACATAGGATTTGAATTGTAAGATTTTCTCACATATAGGGGCATATTGGAATATAGTATTTTTGAGCATGTATTATTAGGCCTATGAGTCGAATATGTAAGCCCAGATATTGCTGACTGAATGTAACTGAGATAATTGATATTAAGAATGTTATAATCTGCTTTTTCCTCCATATTTGTGTGTTGCTTTCATTGCGTCACTCTTGCTACACAGTTCAGATAGTTCTCCTGGAGGACCCTCCTATCATGGTTGTGTCAACATTGTAGAGGAACAAAATATAAATAAAGATGATAATAAAGAGAAGGTTGAAGAGGAGAAAGAAGAAAAGAATGAGAAGGAAAGTGAAGACAAGACTGACGATATATCTGGAGATGATCAAGAAGATAAATAAAAATCATCAAACTCTAAAAGTGGTAAAGAGAAAGGAAAGGTTGTGGAAACAACTAAGGTTTTAGGTGAATCTTTTGACTCCTTTAGAGATTCCTTGAAGAGTATTTTAAGTATGCAACCCAAGCTCCAACCTATTTTTTCTTCACAACTATGACAACTACTAATTCAACAAGGTAATGTTGATTTGGATAAGATCTCTCCAATCCACAAGCTACAACTTGGAGATGCATTTCATGAATTTGCAAGGAAATAAATAATTGAAACACACCAGAGAAGTGGAGAACTGATAGAAGTAGTAAAATATTTACAAGAGACCATACTCGGTGCAAGTAGAGACAAGTCTCTCTCTAGTATGGAAAATATCAAATTGCTAATTGATTCTTTTAAGGTATATGCATCCAAATTGAAGGAAGAAGAGAAAAAGGTTGAGAAAATGATAAGTGATAAGAGGATTCTTGAAATGATTGAGAAATGTGCCATTGCACATAATTTTTTTTAGAGTTGTTGCAAGATGTTCAAGGATGTGTTGATAAGGTGAAGGCTCTATATCAATATGGGATGAAGTGGCCCAGAGCCACACCAAGCATAAGGAAGGAATTAAACTCTATTAGTCTCAAATTAATACTGCCTCAAGTGCTTAAGATCCAACAACTGATCTAACTAGAGAGACAAGGTCTTATAATAGAAGATATGCATAAGAAATTCTTCCATCTACAAGAAAAAAAAGAGCACATCATCCTATAGTTTGGAAAATTAAGAGATCTTGTCAATCTTAAATTCTTACTTTTCTCAAAAGCTCCCTTGAGTATAGACAAATCTAAATAGATGAATCTGGTACCTACCACTCCAAAAGAGGGAGAAGAGTTATTTCTTAAGTTTGAAACATAGAATTGATTTCTTACATAAACCAAGAGATAATGAGAAGATTGAAGGCAAGCATGGCAAGCACATTTGTACAATTTATAGGCATGAACCACCTCCAGTTGACTTATCTCTCACTTTTTATGCATTTCTTGTATTTCAATTTAGATCCTTTGTATATATGTAGACTTGATGGTTTTTCTCCCAATACAATTTTGGGGTTTTTCTCTAGTATATGGGTATGTGCAGGATCATGATGGGCCAAAAAGTGGCAATATGATGGGTATGTGGCTGACGGTTATTTTTTTACCCAAAATTGATGAAACAAAAAGGGTTTTTAAAGGAGATTCTTAGATTTCCATCAATATAAATTATGCTTTACTTTGAATTTAATAAGTAATTATTATTCATTTTCTATTAAAATTATGACTAAAGTCCTGGTTGATAGGTTGATTGAAAACATCTATAGCTTTCAAACGGTATTGCTTTTAACCAAAACATGCATCACATTCTATGTTTTGCATACTATAGGATTAAAAAATAAAAATTGAGTTTCATGAGTTTAAGTTAAGGTCGTCAAACATACGAGTTTGCATCTTTTTAAAAGTTGTAATAAAAAATTCATAATTAATTATTTACTTAGAAAATAATTACAAAATATGACATCACATCGGGCATGAGTCCTCTACTTATATCTAAAATCTTATAAAAAATTATTAACATTTTATTGTGGGAGAGGTGGCGGATAGACACCCTCTTATTTTTCCCTAAAATTTAAGTACCACTACTTTTGTTTCAAATTTTCACCAAAATAGATTTTTTTAAAAAACCTAGTAGTTTAGAAACTACATTCAATTTTCTACAGATTCTATTCTTACATATTTTTGAAATAATATAGATAACTTATTCAAATTTTTACGTCAAATTTTCTAACTCTGATTTTTCTGAAGTTTTTGCCACTTAAGGGCCTATTTTTTCCATGATGATCCTGCACATACCCATATGAATTAGGGGGAGTCAATCCATTCTTTTTAGTTTGTATTAATGCCTATATTTCTTAGGGGGAGCTCTAGTGAAAGTCAAAATAGTTTGTATAGGTGCCCTTTTCCCTTGATGTCAAAGGGATAGAATATTGGAGAATGTTTTGGAGAATTTTCCATGTTGCCATCAATGACAAAAGGGGGAGATTATTGGAATTTTGGAGAGATTGTCACTAATGATGCTATTTGACAACATGAGCATGGAAGGTTCATAATGATGTGTTGCATTGTTTATATTTATGTCAAAATCATAACTTATATGAATATTTTAGTTGCAAACCATTTTGATTAGTTCTAAAAAGTTTTCAAGGTGTTGAGGAAGATATTATTTCCAAGTAGTTTGATCTAGTAAATATAGTTGTATGAGAAATTGACTAAGTGTGAATACTGTTGATTCAATATTACGAATCAATATTTTTTAGGTCTGCACCACTTCTCAAATAAAGATTTCACTCTACACTTCTAACATAATTTTGATGGATGTTCAATATATATTATTCCAAGTTTTCATCATGCTTTTTGAAGTGGATTGAAAGTTATGAGTAACAAATTTTGGCTTGGAAAATTATAGTTGGTTTTTGTATAGTACAATTGTGTGGGATATTTTGCATGTCTTCGCAAATGAGTTTTTGACTTTGCAATTTTGAAGATATTTTGCTACATGCAGTGCAGTATGAATTCAAGTTGGAATCCAATTTTGAGATTCATGTGTCGATATGTGGATACACAATTGAAGGTTTTTTCTATTAGGTCTTATGTTGTGCCAACTTAATATGTTTGAAGGTATGCGATGGTCAAACAAGTATTGCAATATTATGTGGGATCTATGATAGGTCCATGCTAACCCATTTTAAGCTTTTTCAAGTTTCAAATTGTGGAACATTGTGTGGAAGCATTTTTTTGGAGCCAATAAGTTATATTTTTGGTGTTACATCTAATTAGGTTGACCTAATTGATGTTACACTTGATGAAGATATACATATTAGATCTTTTCAGTGTTTTGATGGATGTATTGAATATATAATATGTGGTGTGAATGTTATACATGAAAATATCATTAGAGAAAAGAGAAGTTAAGTTGTGAATGTTGATTTGAAGATCATAATTGTGCGAATGGAGAGTAAGGTAGAGTGTTGAATTAGAATCAAATAAAGTTTTTTTATTGTGCTTCAATAGGACTATACTTATGCATATGCTAGATGCAATTTTAATAATTAAAAATAGGCTTTGAGCCACCATATCCCTTCTATATTTTTCTCTGTGGACAATGAGTCCACCTATAGTGAACACTTCTGTAAATATACTATAACTAGTTATAATATATTGTGAGCTAACCATCATCGTGATTTTTCCCATTTTGGGTTTTTTCACATAAATTTTTTGGTGTTCATGCGTTATGTGATGTTGTGAATGCTTCATTCTTTTTTTCTTTATTACAATTGAATATGCTTTGGTAATTGGATGTTTAATGTTTGAATGGTTTAAGAGAATAATAATTCACTCCCCTCCAAGTATTTTGGGTGTTGAATATGACTACCTCACAACTCTAGTGGTATGCTAATGCAAACATGATGATTAAGGGATGTTTAAAGATTTGTAAGTGAAAAAATTAGAAATATTTGGATTACAAAGGATTATTATTTGAGGGGTAAAAAGATACTAAAATGACAAGATGACCAAGTTTGAAATCCCAACAAGTAAATGCTTGAATTCAATACCTATTAGGGGTTGTGATGTCTTAAATTTTGTCAACAATTTTAGCTTGAATTCACCTAATTTTGTGTCCATTATAAGCTTACCTATTTTCCCTTTTTCATTTAATTTTACACAATAGTTACAAAGGATTGAAGGATACAAAATATTTGGTAATTAACTGATCATGAGTACTAATTTTGGTGGGTATTGTGAATAGGGGTTCTTGGAGGTTGAAGCAACAAGTAATGAAGACTACCTAGAGGATCTCGTGGTCTTTTTGATTATTTTATTTTAGTTTTTTTTTTAGTCAATGGTCTGGTAATTAGGTTGTGAAATCAATTTTGGAGTATTTAGGGAATAGTAGGCTGTAGGCCACTTAACTATTCTCCAAACCAATCTATTATTTTTGGTCACAAAATTCCAAATGGTAGGCATATCTACTTTTAATATTCTATTTTGGAATTGAACATATATATATGCTCTCTCTCTAGCATGGAAACAATCTGGAAGTTGAAATTAATATAAGGAAAAGACTATTGAAGTGTTGAATCTGTGGGTGGTGTAAACATTTTCCTCCACTTGGTTGGTTGGAAGAAAGGGCTTACTCCTTAACCAATGTCTAGAATCATCTTTTTATTGTTGTGTGTGAAGTATGCTTTATATTTGTTCTATAATTGTATATGGTGGTTGTTGATTTAATTAAATTCAGTGGCATGGTATGTGTATTGTTCATTTGATAAGATCAACATGATTTCATTTGTTTGGTATGGAATAAGTTTCCTTTTTAAAGACTGTTAATGCATGGAATAAGTATAGACTATAGGGATGACATGTATGACTGAATTTGTGAAGTGCACTTCATTTTTAGAACACCAAAATAGTTTGCACAACCTTACCAGATCCTATCACCAAGATACCATAGGTCCTATCACCTAGATTGTTTAGCTCCTATCACCCAAACTATTTAATGCACTTTTGTCATTACATCCTTTCTATCATTATTGTTAATATTTAAAAGAATTGTGTAATTTCAAGACATTGATTCTAAGAGTATGTGTAATTCCAAGATAATGATTTGAAGTTATTAATGCTTAAATAAGGATTAAAAAGTGTATGTGTGTCATGTTGGAATAGGGAGGTAACAATTAAAAAGAGGATTTTATTAAAACTATAGATTGAAGGTGTGTTTCAATTTAATTCTTAGGTTAATAAGTGTGTCTTGATTTAATTCCTAGATGCATTTATCTCCACTTTATTTTCTATTTTTAGCCCTTAGGTAAACAACCCCAATACCTTTCATTAGTTTACGTTCTTTGGATTGCCACATAGGAATAAATTGAGGGAAATTCATACCATCTAGATTCGTAGAACTACTCAACAAGATTATAAGAGACAAAAATTTACCTCATTTGTAGTCCACAGTTTTCCCCTACATTATTGGTGTTGTTGCCGGGGAAAGGGATTAAAGGCCTGAAATCATAGTAAGTTGAGTTAGGAACAATACATCAAGAGGAAAGCCTACACAATTGTTGACCTTGTCAAGATTAGTACTACTGATTTGTGTTGTTACAAGTCATATAGGTGCATGAATCATAGTAGAGATAGTAGGGGGATATTTTTTAAAAAGGAAAAGGGAAACCATTCACAATCTAAAAAAAATGAAAAATAAATCAAAACCATCCATTGAGGGAAGTGGCTCACAATGATAAAAATTGAAAAAAAAAAATTACAACCATTAGTTGTACACCCATTACTTGAGAAAGAGTTACCCAAACCTGATATCAAAAAAGTGTGTTATTGAGCCTACCATTTTTGAGACCCCTTCTGGTACCTATCTAGAGTCTTTCGAAGAATTGAAAAAAAGGGTTGTAAAGTTATTCCAAAAATCTTATGAGGCTAGAGTTGGTCCATCCTTAGGAAAAAAAAATCTATTTCAAACTTTCTTCACCCATTGGGCATCTCAATTCATGGCTAATCTTAACATCATCAACAACAACAACATCAACAATAACAACAACAATAACAATGTAAGATCATTATCCCACAAAAACTCAGTCACTTTTGAGTTTCTAATTGTGCATCCTAAAGAGGATTCCCCTATGAAAAATATTCCCCATTCTGCTTTGCATGTATTTTTTGGTCTTTCCATTGAGGATCTTGATATTTTTTTACTTGAGTTTGATGTGTTGTGCCATATTTATGACTATCAAAGCAAGACACAAAATCTCAAGTTATTCCCAGCCACATTGAAGGATTCATCTTTACGATGGTTTATGAACCTCAAAAGCATTAGAACATGGGATGACATGAAGGAGGTATTTTTGACAAAATACCAAGAGTATTGTAAAATGAAGGAGGCCTGGGACAAGATTTTCCATATGACACAGAAAGAAGATGATTTCATGGAAGATTACCTCGAATGATTCATGTTCAGCCTACAATGATCACAACAACCATGGCTCACTCTTGATACTATTAAAATGTTGTTTCTTAGGGGAATAAGAGATGATATTATGCATGCATTAAATTTAATAGGTAAGGGTAACATCTCTAAATTGAATTTTGATGATATTTGTGACATTTGCAAGAATTACTTGAGGTCTCAATGTTTGGGGAGGAGTTATTCAAGTAAGTTTTCTTTGTCAGGAAATGCCACAGGTATAATAATGTGTGAAATAGGTAATTTACTTGAAGATCTTAAAACTGATTTATTAAATCATATGGGTCAACAAATAGATACTTTGTATGCCCGTAAAAAGTAAGAGGAAGTTGAGAAGGCCTTGGATGCATTTTTCCCAACTTATCATAAGAGACATAGAAGCAAGGATTGACATTATAATAGGACAAATATTTCATCCTTAGAGGAATCCAACAAAATTTTTATCCTAAGACCTCTTCCTGTAGATGTCCCTGATATTGAATATTCTAAGGAATTTTTCTACTACATGGCCCTAAGGTGACCATTTACACCTCAAGTAATGCACCCTGGGATGATGAATGATTATTTTTCTCCTATACCTAGCCAACACAATTATTTTTCCAATCAACTTGGGTGGTACGGAAGTTGGAAACAACCTCCATAGTACCCTCAATGGATGTAGCAATACCAATATGCTTTACAGCCATGGAAGTAGGCATGGAGGCCACAAGTGCCACAACCTTCATCATACAAATAGCCATATCCACCACAATCACAATTTCCACCTCCTCCCATGATTAACCCATATTAGAAACCACAAAAATTTCTTCCACCCGTACCATCATCGTCCACTCAACCAAACAATCCAGCACAACCACTAAAGCCCACATGAATGCTAGCTCAACCAAACTCAATCCCAATAATAAGGGAGCACAACCCATGTATAATAATGTAGTGATAGGTTTCTCTACTTATCTTGTTACTATTGTAGAAATAGATGGAGTTCAAATAAGGTTGGGAAAAGCTCTTTAGGGGCCAACCATCACTGAAATTAATGAAGAACCTAAAGAGGATCCAGTAAATGAACTCCCCTTACCTGAACAATTTCATTCAGAACTAGTACAAAATGAAGTCTCCCAATATGAATTTTATTTTTTCAATGAATTACGTAATGTTAACATTAAGATCCCTTTGTTGTAGGCCATCAAGGATATCCTCATGTATACAAAAATAGTTTAGGATTTATGTACTCGGAAGCAAAATAAGAGACAAGATCCAAAGACCATCCAAGTCATTGGACAACTAGTAGACCTCATGCTTGGGACCATAACCATTCCTAAGTACTCAGATCTAGGGAGTACCGTCATCAATATGTCTATTGGTAAGGTTATTATTCCTAACACACTCATTGATTTGGGTGTTGCAATTAGTCTTATGATAAATGAAACAAAAGAAAGATTTTCACTTAAGGGACTTAGACCTACTACCACAGTTCTCCAAATGGCAAGCCAATCTTTTGTCAAACCGGAGGGTGTGATTGAAGATGAAGTCCTTTCTATTGATCCATGGGAATACCCAACTGAATTTATGGTTCTATAGCCAAAGATTAAGCTATGGGGATACCCCTTGATCCTTGGATGACCTTGGTTAGTAGTTGCAGATGCATTCATCAATTTTTGGTTGGGAAACATGGTCATTTCTAATGGGGAGCACACAAAAAACTTGACCTTATACCCACTAGCACAACCCTTGTTGGAGACAAAGGATTTAGTATGGGTTGATAGTGACTTGGATGATTTATTACCAATCTTAACAATTGATCAAGCATTAGATATTAAAGAACATACTGACGATAATATTCTTGTTAATTTTCTTCAGAATAGATATGTATTTAATGAAATATTTGAAAGCATGGTTCTTCATTTAGGTATAAATACTCATTGTCCTTTTGGAAATTTCCCATTGGTGGGTAGCTCACAATCTATTCAAAATTTCATTACATTACATCAGTCACTAGCTCATAATTGTTTGTATAGTCCATTTTTATTCTCTAAAAATTTGAGTAATACATCATCCACTTCACAAGTACTAGCCATTAATTCACTTGCATGATTAGAGGCTATGGAAATCTTACCTAGTTGCACACTTAATATTAATCTGAATTTAAGCATTAAACAAATCTAAGATCTCATTTCCATACTTAGATATCATAAAGATACATTTTCTTGGGAATACCAAGACACGTGTGGCATTCATCCTAACACCTGCACACACCATATTTACATTGAAGAAGGTAGTCATCTAGTTAGGAAACCACAACGATGATTCAATCCCATCCTATGTGAAATAATCAAAGATGAGTTACAAAAATTGTTAAATGTTGGATTTATATATCCTATTTCAGATAGTTAGTGGGTCTCTCCTCTAGTTGTGGTTCCCAAGAAAAATGGTAAGTGGAGAATTTGTATTGATTATAGAGCACTTAATAAAGCTATGAAAAAGGATCACTTTCCATTACTGTTTGTTGATAAAGTGTTGGACATTCTTGCAAGTAAGAAGTTCTTTTCTGGATGGGTTTAGTGGCTACAACCAAATTCACATACCACTTGAAGACTAGGATAAGACTACCTTGTCGTTGGGGCACCTTTACCTATAATTTTTTTTTTTTAATTTATGTAATACCCCTACCACTTTTCAAAGGGTAGCCTTGAGTATTTTTGCAGATCTTGTAAATGATTGTGTTGAGGTGTATATGGATGATTTTACCATCCACAGTAATACTTATGAAGAGGCTAATTTTTTTTTACAAAAGGTTCTTAAACATTGTATAGACACTAATTTATCATTAAGTCATGAAAAGTTCCATATGCTTATGATAGAGGGGATAATACTTGGTCATTATATTTCTTCCAAGGGTATTCAAGTCAATCCCAAAAAGATACATATCATTAAGGACTTGCCTAAACTAGCTAGCCAAAAGGATGTGTGTATTTTTCTAGGCCATGTAGGTTATTATAGGAGGTTTATCCAAAATTTTGGTAAGATTTCCTCCCCCATGTTTTCCTTGTTAGAAAAAGATGCCATTTTATCTTGGACACTACAATGTCAAGAATCCTTTGAAACCATTAAGACTAAGCTTGTAACCACACTAGTACTTAGAGGTCTGAATTGGGAATTACCATTTCATATTCATATTGATGCCTCAAATTGTTCCATGGGAGCTATGCTTGGACAAAAAGAAGATAATATTTTCTACTCTATCTACTACATCAACAAGAATTTCATGGGAGCTATGGTAAACTATATGGTAATTGAAAAGGATTTTCAAGCTATTGTTTATGCAATCAATAAATTTTGTCATTATATTAGTAGATACAAAGTGCTTGTTCATACTAATAATTCTACAATTTGATTCTTAATAAAAAAACCTATTGTAATTGATAGGGTTATTAGATGGTTACTTTTGCTTCAAGAATTTAACATTACTATACTTGACAAACCTAGTCGGGAGAATGTGGCTGCAAATTTTTTGTCCAGGTTACAACAACAAGAAGATGAACCAATGCTAATTGATGATGCCTTCCAAAATGAGAACCTCTTTGCTATATCAACAAAAATTCTACGGTTTGCTAACATTGCAAATTACTTGTTACTTACAAGTTTCCACCTCATTTCTCTATGAGGGAATGCCAAAAATTGGTCAAGATCAGTGGTCAATACACATGGATAAATGGATTGCTCTTCCAAAACAACATTGACAAAATCATGCATCAATGTGTACCCGAAGACGATGTTCTTTATATACTTTGTGCATGCCACACATAACCCTACAAAGGAAATTTTGCTACTCAATAGAGTGCCCATAAGATTTTGACTGTAGGATACTATTGACCTACAATCCATAAGGATTGTAATTATTATGTTCATCACTATGATAAATCTCAACATATGGGCTGCCCCATGCGCTTAGATGAAATGCTCCTACATCCTTAGTTTTCCTTTGAAATATGAGGGCTTTGTTGGATGTTGTGGTTGGCATTGATGTCAACACTATTAGCATTAATTCATTAGAAGTTGTATATGTCAGGGATATTGAGAAAAGTGTAATGGAATGAGTTGTAGGTTGTCAGTGGTGAAGTGAAGTTCAATATGTCATTAAGTTTTGTACATTGATGATCGAAGGTTGTGGACTAAAGGGTTTGTTTTTGAGTATATCTAGTTTATCCACATTGAGTTTCTGAGATCAGTGTAAAGATTTGTTTGAGTTATGAAGATTTATATTCTAACAGTTTTTCTATTGCTTCAGTTGGCGTTACTGATTGAAGATGTTGCAATTTCAGTTAGTTCAATTGTTGTAGATGCTTCTCTAGTGATTTGTGATGTTTGTGGATGATACTAGAGCATGATTTATCTTTTTTGTACATCTGCATTGATCATTGTGCTCATGGTTGGTGATTTTCTCTTGCATGTTCATTTTTTTCTAGTTCTTGGCCGACATGGTGTTTGTAGCATATTATGGATCTTCGAGAAGTAATTAATTGAAGTGTTTTTCATGTTGGAAATTTTGATTTGGGTCTTCACTAAGTTGTGGCTGACCTTGGTTGATTTTCATTAATAATCTTTAGTGTTTTGGGTTGACAGTTTATATTCATTTTATTATTTTGTTGAAGTTGACATGTAGGGATGAAATTTCTTATTGTGGATATGTATAAGTGATTGTTTATTCAAATTTAAGTATGCAAGTGGATTCCGAGTGTGTTTGTATGTATGAATAAAGTCCTGATCATTTGAAGGAAGGTTAGAGTGTGAATAAAAGTGAAGAAATGTTCATGTACTTAACCGAAACTATGATCAGGCATTAGTAGATGCTATTTTATCAATTCAAATCCTTGCAGATGTAATCCAATTCATTATATAAGATAGTGTGTCTTCCTTTAGGAATTTATCCCTATTGTAATTAAGCAATGGGCTCTAGGAAACATGCCTGAATGCATGTGCATTCCCCATATTTCATTTCTTCATACTTTTAACAGGGTTTGTATGTGAAAATATTGGTGTTATGTGTGTTTCTGATGTGTTAATGATTTATGATTTCATGGTTAATATTTAGAATTGAGAATAAGGTTAATAAGTTGAATAAGTTTTAAATATTTGGGACAACTAATTCAACACCCCCTCTCAGTTGTCTACCCTTTTGTTGCCAACAATTTGTATCAGAGTAGGTTCCTTGGAAGAAGTTTAATAGGTTGAGGTGATCTGGGATGGTGACATACAAGAAGGATAGTCTGAAATTTGATGGAACAAATTACTCTCCATGGAAGACTAAAATGGATTGTCATCTGAGATGTATTGGTGAACCCTACTAGAGCATTACAAGTAATAGATATGTTATTCCTCAGAATGGTCCTACTACTACTACTGAGATTAGAGATATTGAGTATAATATCTGAGCTAAGGAAGCATTGTTGAGTGCTTTGATTGATTCTGAGATGAAAAATGTTATTGATCTAAGATTGCTTATGAGATCAAGAAAAAGTTGGAAACCTTGTATGAAGGTGATGCTAATGTGAATATTGCTAAGTTGTTGAGTTTGAAAGGAAAGTATGAAAAGTTGAGAAGGGTGATGATGAGAACATTAATACTTTCATGCAAAGAGTGAATGAACTTGTGTGTGGAATCAGATGTGTTGGTGGAAAGATAGATGAGTCAGATATTGTTTCTAGAGTGCTTAGATCTTTTCCTAATTCTTACAAAGTCAAAGCTAGTGCTATTGAATAGCTCCAGATTGTAACAAATGTAACTAGAGATATGTTGGTTGGTAAGCTTACTAATTTTGAGTTGAGTTGATTTGGTGATGCCATTCCTAAGGTTGAATTTGCATTTAAGGCTACTACTTCTAGAAGAGATAGAAAAATATATGATTCAGGTAAGAGTTCATCTAGAAAGACATTTAAGAATGGGGATGAAATCAGACATAATGAAGAAAAAGAAAGAGATATGGAAGAGATGGAAGCACTTATTTTCAAAAGAGTACCGAGAGGAAAAGGTAAGTATGAAGGAAAATTACCTCTTAAATGTTTTTCTTGCAATAAGATACGTCATTTTGCATGAAGATGTCCTGAAAGAGCTCCTAAACAAAGAAATAAAAAGCATAAATTTCAAAAAAAAAATTCTATGCTACTAATGAAGGTGTGAAAAATGATGAAGCTAATGAAGGAAATAGAAGTGATAATGAATGGGTATTTATTGCTATCAAGGAAAATAATCTTGTATCTACTAAATCTGCTAGTTGTACAAATGTGGAGAAATCCCTAGCTGCTCAAGTTGAAGAGAAAGATGAATGGGTGATTGAAAGTGGATGTTCACATCATATGACAGGAGATAAAAGCAAGTTTTTAAGCTTGGAAAAGTATGATGGTGGTGTTGTGAGATTTGGTGATAATACATCTAGTGTGATTTGTGGCAGAGGATGCATTTCTCTTGATGGTAAGCAGAATATTGATGATGTATTGTATGTGGAAGGCTTGAAGCATAATATTTTAATTGTTGGTCAGATGGTTGATAAGGGATACAATCTTTAGTTCAAGGATGGAAAGTATAGAATATTGAGTTTTGAAATGTAATTGCATCAAGTACAAAAAAAAAAGGTAACATCTTTCACTTGAGTGCTACTAGTAAAAGTTGTTTGATTGCTCAAGTTGATGAAAGTTGGTTATGGCATAGAAGAATTTGTCATGTTAACTTTGATAATATTGTCAAGATAAGTTCTACTAAGGATGTGACATATCTACCTAAGTTGGTGAAACCTACTAATGCCATATGAAAGGAATGTTAGTTAGGAAAGAAAACTAGAATTTTATTTCAAAGCAAATAGCACTATTTAAATGAATTGTTGGAGCTTGTGCATACTAATCTATGTGGTTCCTCTAAGGTCAAGGGTTTAAAAGGTTACAAGTATTTCATGATGCTTATTGATGATTATTCTAGAATGGTGTGGGTTACTTTCTTAAGGGAGAAATCTCAAGAACTAGAAAAGTTCAAGATCTTTAAGGCTATGGTGGAGACAGAGAAAAGTTTGAAGATTAAATGTTTGAGATCAGATAGAGGTGGTGAATTTATTTTCATTGAATTTAATTGTTTTTGTGAATAACATGAAATAAAGAGACAATTATCTACACTGCAGACCCCTCAACAAAATGGTGTTGTGGAAAGAAAGAACATAACAATTGAAGATGCTACTAGAACTATGATGCTAGAAGGAAATGTTCCTCATATCTACTAGAGAAAAGTTATGAGTACTGTTGTGTACACACTCAATCAAGTACAAATCAAAGGTGATACTAGTAAGACCCCTTTTGAGCTATGGACTGGTCAAAAGTCTACTATTAAATATTTCAATATATTTGGAAGCAAATGTTATATCAAGAGAGATGAAGGTATCTTTCTAGGTTATTCTACTAAAGCAAGGCCAACCAATGTTATAGTACAAGATTGAGGAAAATGGTTGGAAGTGTAAATTTCAAGGTTGATGAAGACTTCAATACACCATCCAAAACTTGTGGATATGACTTTGATGATCAAGATGAGAGTACAAACAAAGGAAAGAAAGTTTAAACTACAAATCAAGTGAAAATCATTTTGGTGAATCAAGAAAATCAAGAGGAAGAAGAAACTAGTAAAATTGCATAAGAGATAACACAAGAGTTTGAAGTTGAAGAACATCCTAAGAAGACTCTGAGGTATGTAAGATTGAATCATTTAGAATATTAGATTATAGGTGATAAAAACAAAGGTGTCCATACTAGAAGAAATATTGCATAAGAATATTGCTTGATTTCAAATATTGAGCCTACTAGTGTGAATGAAGCATGTAAAGATGAACATTGGGTTCAAGCAATGACAGAAGAGCTAAAGCAGATTGAAAAGAATGATACATGGATTCTTGTTCCCATATCTATGGATAATAATGTCATTGGAACTAAATGGGTCTTTAGAAATAAACTGAATGAGCAAGGTAGAGTGGTTAGAAACAAAGAAAGCCTGGTATGCAAAGGATATTCACAGATGGAAGGAATTTATTTTGAAGAGAATTTTTCCCCTATTGCTAGAATCGAAGCTGTAAGATTATTTGTTTCCTATGCTATTTACAAGAACTACAAGGTTTATTAGATGGATGCCAAGTCAACTTTTCTTAATGGTGAATTGGAAGAAGAGGTGTATGTTGAGCAACCTGATGGATTTCAATTAATTGATAAGGGAGATATGGTGTGTCAGTTGAAGAAAGCATTGTATGGACTCAAGAAAACCCCTAGTGTTTGGTATGCTAGATTGGACAAGTATTTTTTGAAGCTTGGATTTAACAAAGGTACTACTAATAGTAATCTATATTTCAAGAATGATGATAAAGATTTGATTGTTCAGGTATTTGTTGATGATATCATTTTTGGAGAAGAGGAAGGTTTGTGCATGAAGTTTACTAATGAGATGCATAATGAATTTGAGATGTTAATGATTAGTGAGATGAAATTATTTTTGGGATTATAAATTACATAGTCAGATAAAGGGATCATTATATCTTAGTCCAAGTATGTGAAATAATTGTTGAAGTTCGGTATGGAAGATTCAAAGCTAGTCGATACACCCATGGTGACCGGATGTAAGTTGACAATAGAAGATGATTCTTTGAAATAAAATTAGACTAGGTACAAATTAATGATTGGTGGATTTTTGTATTCGACTCAAACTAGGCTTGATATCATGAATGTTTGTATTGTTGCAAGATTCCAAGCTGATCCGAAGGAATCTCATGTGACTGTTGTGAAGAGAATTTTCAGATACATGAAGGGAACAAATGAATTTTTCCTATGGTATCCTAAAGATGATGATCTTACTTTGAGTTCCTTTACTGATGCTAATTGGGTAGGAGATGTAAATGACCAGAAAAGTACTAGTGGTGGAGCATTTTTCTTAGGTAAGAAGCTTATTTCATGGTTAACTAAGGAGAAAATTGTAGATATCTTTACAAATTCATTCCCTAAGGATAGTTTTGAGTATCTTAGAGGAAATTTAGGGGTGATTAACCCTCCTAATCAAAATTAAGGATGGATTGCATTGCATCAGTCTATGCATTTCATAGTCATATCTTGATCTAGATTGATGTTGTGGTGGCTACTACTCATGGGGAGTAGTCAGATGTTTAGATTCTCATATATGTGGTTTAGATTTTGTGTGGAGATTAGAGATATTTTTCATTGATGTCAAAGGGGGAGAGAGCAATGTGAAAAAAATTCTAGGAAGAAGAGCCTTGTGGGAAAGAAGATATGTAAAAAATTTGAGGAGAAAATGAGTTGGAACCTAAGGAGGAGTAAGTGTCAAGAGTTAGTTGCATTGATGGTGATTTTCACATCATGTCTTTCCATCAATGCCAAAGGGGGAGATTGTTGGATGTTGTGGTTGTGTTACTGATATGTGGTTGTCATTGATGTCAACACTATTAGCATTAATTCATTAGAAGTTGTATATGTCAGGGATATTCAGAAAATTGTAATGGAATGAGTTGTAGGTTGTCAGTGGTGAAGTGAAGTTCACTATGTTAGTAAGTTTTGTACATTTATGATCAAAGGTTGTGGACTAAAGGGTTTGTTGTTGATTATATCTAGTTTATCCATGCCAAGTTTTAGAGATCCGCATATAAAGAATTAATCGAGTTATGAAGATTTACATTTTGACAATTTTTTTGTTGCTTCAGTTGGTGTTACTAATTCAAGATGTTATGATTTTAGTTAGTTCAGTTGTAGTGGATGCTTCTCTGGTGATTCATGATGTTTTTGGATGTTTCTAGATCATGCTCTATCTTTTTTGCACATCTGCATTGATTTTTGTGCTTGTGGTTGGAAATTTTCTCTTGTGTGCTCATGTTTTTCTTGTTCTTGTCTGACATAGTGTTTGTAGCATATTATGGATCTTTAAGGAGTAATTAATTGAAGTGTTTTCATGTTGGAGATGTTGATTTGGGTCTTCACTAAGTTGTGGCTGACCTTGGTTGATTCACATTAATAATCTTTAGTGTTTTGGGTTGACAATTATATTCATTTAATTATTTTGTTGAAGTTGACATGTAGGGATGTAATTTCTTGTTGTGGATATATATAAGCAATTGTTTATTGGAATTAAATTATTCAAGTGGATGTCGAGTGTGTGTGTATATGCGAATAAATTCCTAATCATTTGAAGAAAAAGCAAAGTGTGAAGAAGAGTGAAGAAATGTTCATGTGCTTAACCAAAACTATGATCAAGTATTAGTAGATGCTATTTTATTAGTTCAAATCCCTAGGCAGTGTTCCTGAATGTATGTGCATTCCCCATATTTCATTTCTTTATAACTTTAATAGGGTTTCCACATAAAATATCTTGGTGTTATGTGTGTTTCTGATGTGTTAATGATTTATGCTTTCATGGTTAATATTCTGATATGAGAATAAGGTTAATAAGTCGAACAAGTTTTAAATATCTAGGACAACTAATTCACTCCCCCTCTTAGTTGTCTTCCCTTGTGTTTCCAACTCGCTTGACTTTGTTGGAATAATCAATCCACCATCTCAGAACAAGGAATACATACTTGTGTGTAGACTTTCTCTATTCCAAGATTTTTACCAGGTTCAGTGTTCCACAACAGATAGTCACAGATCAAGGTCCACAATCTACATCCGAACTCATTTTTGGTTTGGTTCATGAGTATCAGATCAAGCATCACAAATATTCTCCCTATCATCCTCAAGCCAATTGGTAGGTTAAAGTTACCAACAAGGAAGCTAAAAAAATTATTACCAAGATAGTTTCCCTCCATAAATGAGATTGGGCCACACATCTTCTTGAAGCAATGTGGTCCTACCACATAACATGGAAAACCACTATTGGTTTGATACCTTACAAACTTGTCTATTGTAAGAAAGTTGTTATTCCTATTGATTTTGAAGTAAATAATTCATACCACACAACAATTGGGTATGGGCCTGACTGATGCATATAAATAATGAATAACACAACTTCATTCAATAGATGAATTCTTCCAACAAGCACTCAAGATCCATGCAGAGATTGTTCAGAAATATCATGTTGTTTGGCATGACAGTTTAATTCGGCAACAATCATTTTAATCTGGTGATTGGGAACTTTTGTATGACTCTCATTTCTAGGATTTCAAAGTCAAGTTCCAAACTTGATGGGTTGGGTCATATGAGATTGAGATGGTTGATGAAAACAGTTCAATTAAGTTGCATATTGTGGATTATGATGGTATGGCTCTAGTTGTCAATGGCCACCATTTGAAGCTGTAGAAGAAGCCTATTTCTAGGGAGGAGTTTATCTCGAGTTTACCAAAATAACTCCATCTACTTGACAGGGTTCCTATGGCCTCCTCATGTACCTTTTAGGTACTATCTAAAATGTATTTAAAAATAAAAAACACTACAATAAACCTAGAGGTGAAAATCAATTCTCTAGCACCTCTCGGCAATGATAGAATGAAAATTGCAATACTGACAATCTATTATCATGAAACAAAATAATTGAAAAAAAAGAAAATAAAAAAATACAACAAAGTGACAAAATAAAAAAGCCACAAATACACTTTGTTGGATCATGGCAGGAGGTAGTATACTCTGGTTGACATCTTGTCGCATGACAGGATGTTGCTTCTTTGGACCTCCTATCATCACCACTTTCCTTCATGTGCACGATCACCTACCAATTCATTTTCACCTCATTTCTCACCCTTCCCTCATTTCCTTCATTGCTTTCTCTATTTTTTCGTATCCATTTCACCTCTGCCATTTTTTTGTCTTTTTCTTCCACATGGACATTTGCTACTTATTTCACCTATTTTTCCATCCACGCTGCTTTTATTCAATGGTAAGTTGGCACCTTTCCATTCCATTCACTCTAGCCACTTCATCCATCAGTTCCACTACCACCATTTCCTTTTATCCATCATTTCCTCTATTAAACATGTCATGTCAGCTCTCCACTTTCATTTTATGGGCACTCCTACCTTTTCAGCCTGATACTTTTCCATTGTGGTCTCTCATGTGGTGCCTACTTGCATATGTCACTGTGGCCACCCTATCCATCACTTCATTTTCAATACACCCATCATTTCACCTTATCCTTTCCTTCTCACCATACCACCATCTTTCCTTCATTCTTTCCTTTCATTTATTTCCTTTCACATTAGAGTTGACTTCCTTCGATCCACTTCCAACACACATGTGTTATATAGATATCACACCTTATCTATTGGTACTGCTAGCTCCACATGCCTCTATGGGGTCTTCTTTAGTTGTTGATTGTTGATTGTTCTACCTCAGATCTCTAGCTATTCATGTTGTTTGTTGTCAATTTTTGCACTACTACCGATATCCTCTAAACGGTAATGTTGTCAAAGATATTGTATGCCATTATTTTTGCATTAATTTTCTTTTATATTTTTACACTTATTATGGCAACCCTAAGGATGATGTCGTATGATTACCTAGGGAGGAGTGGGCATGCCAAGTCATAAGTACCCTATTTTCATAAAAAACTTACCTTGTTATGATAACTGTATTATTTTTTTTTGCAACGCCCATAGCACGTGAGTACAATAATTTGATTTTTCTCTAAATAAGTTTCAAGTTTCGTTTCACTTTCTACTACTCATCTTCATCACCATGGGTAGTACCCATAAGCGCTAGGAACTAACATATATGCAGCATGTGAAAGTCGACCCAATAGTATATATCAAGTCTTTGAAAATGTGGGATGGCATATTTTCTTTACATGGTTATGTGGGTATAATGATGTAGTCACCTTTGAGTTTTCCATGACCATTAGCAATGCTAGTAATTCCATGGAAGTGAGGGGGATTTTTTTCTAGTTACTCCACAAGTTATAGTTGAGGCAACCAAGTTACCTAAGATGGTGAAGGCATATATTCCATCAATTGTGAATAGGGCCACTGAGCTTCAACTTCATTCCCAATAGTTCTTGAGACAAGGAAAAGTGTTGTAGAAAACTCCTAAGCAGGGCATCTTGTGATCCTCACTTCCTGAACATTGGGTTGTTGTAGCCAAAATTGAAACCGGTGAGTGCAAGATCATGGGGGTCCAAAAAGTGGCGATATGATAAAAAAATAGCTAATGACTTTTTATTTATCCAAATTTGATGAAACAAAAAGAGTTTATTGAGAAAATTGTCAGCTTTCCAAAAATATAAGATATGCCCTATTTGGAATTAAATAGATAATTATTATTGATTTTCTAAATACATTTTGACTAAAGTCTTGATTGATAGAACAATTGGAAAACATATATATTTCTTAAACAATTTCACATTTATTAAATCCAAAAAATGTGGCACAATCTATGCTTTGAATACTATAAGATAAAAAAAATTGAATTTCATAATTTTTTTAACAAGTTATGGTGGTCAGTAAAACAAGTTTTAATATTTTTAAAATGTTTTAATAAAAAATGCATAACTAATTATTTACTTGAAAAAAAATACAAAAAAATATGTGGCACATCTGGGCAAGTTTCCTCTACTCATATTGAAATTTTCAAAAAAATATATTATTTTTCACTTGTACTTAGTTTGGTTAGACATACACTTGTTTTTATTTTTTTCCCAAAAATTTAGTACTATTGCATTGAAATTTTAAATTTTCACTAAATAGATTTATTTTTTTCCAAAAAAGTAATAGTATCTTAGAAAATACATTCAATTTTCTACAAATTTTTTTCTTACATATTTTTCAAATTATGCAAATAAACTATTCTAAATTTTATGTCAAATTTCCTCTCTATCTTTATAAATTTTATTACCACTTAAGGGCCTAGTTCAGACCCCCATCATCCTGTACTAACCCTAACCAGTATATTACGGGAGAAGGAAGGTATGCATATTTGATTTTCCATCATTTTATGTTGCTCTCTCATTTACTCCATAATGATTTGGTTAATCTCCCACATTATATTTTCAATTGAATCAAGAGAATGAGTCTAGATGCGCAAAAAGGGCATCGTAACTCTGTAGCACACTATGGGCTGATAAAGTTTATTGTTATGAGGGGTTTATTTCAGTTTTTAGCTTTGATTAGTTGGGTCATATTTTCCAAAGAAGAAAATCCCTCTGTCTTCAGCTCCAGAAATTGAGCCTATGACTCATGGAGCCAAGGATAATAGCAATAATTTTGAAAATCTAGATGATGAATCTCAAAACCTTGTTGATGAAAACATAGAGGAGCTAGATAAGGATACAAGAATCTATGGGAATGAAAGTCCTAGTGAGGAATTTGACGTTTTACAACCAGGGGAATCAATATGGGGTAGTAGTGATAAGAAGATTAAATTAGGGGTTCATACTAGAAAGGTCAAAGATGTTGGTGTTAGCACTCCACCTGTGTTGACCCCTTATAACACCAAAGTTAAAAGGAAGTATGAGGAAGCAACCTATGGTTTGGAAAAATATCAAAATTGTGGCCACCAATCTCTTGAAAGGGAGAGATAGGAAAAGTTGTGAACAATGGTAGCAAAATGGAAACAAAACAAGGAAGAGCATATAACCAACCATAAAACCCCTAAGGAGCAAGAAGATTCAAATAACCAAGAAGAGGAGATATCGGCTAGTCCTCATAACTAGCATGAAGAGGGTGACATAAGTAATCAAGAGAACATTTTTACTCAGACACCCTTATAGGAGCAGGGAGATAATTCTCCAAAGGTGAAATAAAATTTGATGATTCAGGACACTAATATTTCTCCCCATGATTATGGTTTTGATGAATAAGACCCAAATCTAGAAATTGTAATAAGTACTTCTCCAAGCCATGACATACCTAAGGAAGATACATAGAAAATTCCAATGAAATCTCCCAGACAAAAGAATTTTCTATAGAAGAAATCAGGGTCTTATAGGACAAAGTAAGTTGGTTGGAAGCCCAAATGAAACTTCTTCAACCATAACGGCAACAAGTCTATGAAAAGAAACAACAACAGGCTGAAGAAATAAAGGAATTAAGATATTAGTTAGAGAAATTTACTCAAAGATGTAACCCAACTATAGCAAGATATATAACTTTGGAAGAACACTGAGAGGTGATTGACAATTTTAAGGCCTCTTAGGAAGAAAAGATTGCTGTAGAATGTATGACTATAGAGTACCACCAAGGTAAATTCAATGAACTAAAGGCTATAATGGAACAAAATATTTCAACTAATTACATCTCTAAGGTAGAGCATCAATAGATAATCTAGTAGTTGAGGGAGTAGTGGAGCAGACAGATAATGACAGTGGTGTAGAGATTGACAGATAGTTCAGCTTAAGTTTGTAAGTTTTTGCATGAGGGAATGTAATGTCTTTAGCTAGGGGGAATGATGGGTTAAATTTTATCATCAATTTTGCTTGAATCCACCTAATTTTATGTTCATTATAGGCTTACCTTTTTTCCCTTTTCCCCTTAATTTTCCATAATAGTTGTAAAGGATTGAAGTTAATTAATATGGATTGAAGGATACAAAACATTTGGTAATTAATTGATCAAGAGTACTAATCTCGGTGGGTATTGTGAATAGGGGTTTTGGAGGTTGAAGGAATGAGTAATGAAGACTTCCTGGAGGATATCATGGTCTTTTTAGTTATTGTCTTTTAGTTTTTGTTTAGTCAATGGTCTAGTAATTAAGTAGTGAAATTGATTTTGGAACTATATTTAGAGAATAGTAGGTCATGGGCCACTTCACTATTCTCCAAACCGATCTATTATTTTTGGTCATACAATTTCAAATGGCAGACATATCTACTTTTAATATTCTATTTTGTAATTGAAAATATATATATGCTCTCTCTTTAGCATGGAAATAATTTGGAAGTTGAAATTAATATAAGGAAAAGGATATTGAATTATGAATCAACATGTGGTACAAACATTTTCCTCCACATGGTTGGTTGGGAGAAAGGGCCCACTCCTTAACCAATGTCTGAGTTAATCCTTTTATTGTTGTGTGTGAGGTATGCTTTATATTTTTTCTATAATTTAATATAATGTTTTTTTATTTAATTAAATTTAGTGGTATGGTATGTGTATTGTTCATTTGATAAGCTCAACATGATTTCATTTCTTTAGTATGGAATAAGTTTCCTTTTTAAAGACTGTTAATGCATGGAATAATTACAAACTATAGGGACAACATGTATGAGTGAATTTGTGAAGTACACTTCATTTTCAGAACACCAAAATAGCTTACGTAACCTTACCAAATCCTATCGCCAGGATACCATAGGTCATGTCACCCAGATTATTTAGCTCCTGTCACCCAAACTGTTTAAATACACTTTTGGCATTACATCCTTTCTATCATTATTGTTAAAATTTAAAAGCATTGTGTAATTTCAAGACACTAATTCTAAGAGTGTGTGCAATTCCAATATAATGATTTGAAGTTATTAATGTATAAATAAGAATTCAAAAGTGTATGTGTGTCAAGTTGAAATAGGGAGACCTAACAAATAAAAAGAGGATTTTATTAAAATTTTAGATTGAAGGTGTGTTTCAATTTAACTCTTAGATTAATAAGTGTGTCTTGATTTAATTCCCATATGCATTCATCTCTACTTTATTTTCCTTAGGTAAACAACCCAAATACCATTCGTTAGTTTACATTCCCCAAATGGATAGATAGGAATAAACTAAGGAAAGTCATACCAATTGGATTCGTATAACAATTCAACAAGATTATAAGATAAAAGTTTACCTTATTTGTAGTCCATAATTTTTCCCTACAGGTTGGACATTGGGAATATGATGGGTGGTAGGAAATATTCCAAGGCACCAAGAGTCCTTTGAAACTTAGGAAACAATATAGGCTTGAATTTTAAAAGAATCTATACTTAATCAAATTTCACAAAGTTGGATAGGATTGTTGCGATTAGGTTAAAGTTTATGTTGTGAGGACAAAGATTGATTACTTGATAGACAAGGGGAAGTGAAAAAGGTAGCTATGGCATGTTGGTAAGGAAATACCTAAAAGTATAAAACTATAGCAACTTGTAGAACTTGAAGAAATATCCTTATGGCTTCAACACTTATAATTCTTTGAGCCTTTTGGATATATTGAAGCCCGATGAATGTAAAAAGGATAATAAAAGGTAAAATTAGATAATAATTTTACAAATGGAAATCCTATTTGAATGATAATATATTGGTTATAAAGGTAGGTTTACACAATATATCTATAACATATGAGAAAACATAGAAAATCCTATGATATTGCCATCAGGATTCAACCATGTAGTTTACGAGTCAAACTCATTGACCCATGTTTCATGAGTAGTGGTTCAAAAGAACCCATCTCTCATGATAATAAATGACCCACTTAGCACTCATTGCATCTAGGTGATGCTCACAGAGGTGAAGCATTGGGCCTTCCCAGGAGGTCACCCATCTCAATACTACTCTAGCTCTACATTATTATGAAGCTCTAAAAGAATAATTTTTGGACATGCATGATTGGGTTCTAAAAGAATCATTAAAATAATGGAATCTCTATGTTATTATAAAGGAAATGATTATTTATATCAATCATCAACCCCTATAATAGTTTTTAATTAATTGTCCAAATTTTAAGAATAATTTCATTTAAAATGGGCCTCATATATTCAATAGTTTAACTTAGTCATTAAATATAAAAAGGGCGGTACAATTTTTTTTTTCAAGTCACCTTCTAGAAAAAGCATGATATATCTTATCTACATTTGTTGCAAATGAGGGTTGGAATTCTTTGTATTCCTTTGATGGATCTTTTGGACTACTGATACATGGTCTACAACATCCCATTATCACCAACAAAACCCCCTTCTTAAACAACACAATTCTAGAAATAGTTGGTTATACAAATTAAATTAATTTTGTGTTCCTATTAATGCTTCTATATAGTTACTAATTAAGGATGCACATTTTTATTCTTATTGGGGACACTTCGGTACCATAAAAAATATACAACATTTAGAAAAATACTTAGATATTGGCCTCAAATAGATGGTAAGACTAAATTGTTGAATCAAACTTTAGTTTAGTCTCTTAGGATCTATGATAAAAATAATAAAAAGTAGATAACTATCTTCATGTTAAATTCATCATAGCTATGATCAGGCTAAACATTCCTTTGTAAGCCATTCTCCTCTCAAGGTATATTGTGGACATCAACCTCTTGCTCCCTATGAGATTTTAGCTGCTCTTTCTTCAACTTATTCATCACAACAAAAAAATGAACATGACCAAGATTCTCATTTTATTAATAAAATAGCAAAGATTCATACACAATTACATGTAGATCATCATACTTAGGTTAAATATAAGAAAATTTATGATAAGTATTACATCCATTATAACTTTGTAATTGGTGATTTATATAGATAAACAAAGGTTCAAAGGAAAAAAATATCATAAGCTCAAGCATATTAGATATGGGACTTATACCATTATCCGATAAATAACAGATAATGCTTCAAACTTGATCTTCCATCATAGTTTAGAATCAACATTATATGGTAGATTTTAATCAATTAAAGTGATATGAGCCACCTTACTTTGGAAGATGAAGTTCCTTTCTCTCTTAATTAGCATAATATTCTATATTATTAGTCTCCTTTTAATGTGAATACCCTTCTTGATGTCCATTGTTGCTCTAGACTAGGCATTGGACTACCACTACATACTTTTTTGGTTCTAAGGATACCCTATTGACCCAAGGAAATGATCTCATAGACATATTTTTGAGCAATAGTTTCATATAAATCAGTAGAAATTGATAAGGATTATCCCTTTTATATCCATGTAATTATACTTAATATTTGATTAGTTAGTATATTAGAGTATGGTATTCTCATTATATATATATTATTTGGTTAGTCAAATATTATTATGATTTACATTAAATCTTCTAAAAGTGTATTTCTTTGAGAAACAAATTTATATTTATTTAAAATAAGTTATTTAAGATGTTATTGTGATTTAATGTTTGTTGAAAAAATATCTCTTAGTTTTTTTTTCTTGTGTACTCATATCAAAAGATTAGATTATTAATATTATTATTGTGTTGTTTACCCTATGTTTCAACACTATTTACAAATAATTCTTTTATTGAATAAAAAAAAGGTATATCGAGTAAAAGACATGCTTATGTCAAGTGTCAATGTGAATGATATGTACATCATATGTGTAGATAGACTAACATAGACCTAGAGAAAAACCTTATATTTTATGGATGGTTAATCAAGTTGAGAAGATATTTATTTCCTAGATAAATATAATGATAAAAGTTATAGATGCTCAAGGTGGTCAATAAATGTATAAAGAAACACAATTAGTTTTACAAATGGTTGATTTAAAATTCAATTTCCATGATGACTTTGTGATCCTAAGATTTTGACTATGAGATGACATGGTACCCATTCTACATAAATTATGATTTTTCTTAAAATTTTGTGTTATAATATAAAATAAGATATGATAGGTATTAAAGAGTCATATAACTATACAATGATTCAATAGAAACATTCCTAAATGAAGAGATATAGATGTTTCTATAAGCCTATGATTTGGTAATTTAATATTGAAAATGTAGAAATAGTAGAAGCATGTGATGATAGTGTGTTATGTGGAAATAATGATGAGCATTATCATCAACTCTCTTTTTCTGCTAGATTTTGTTTGACATAGTGATAAATGAGAAAGTGAGGATGTTTCTAGTGGATGATTTTAACATTATGAATTTGAATTATATGACCTATATTAGGTTATCACATATTAATGAGAATAACATATAAGGGTTTTTTGATATAGTAATTCCTACTATCTTTATTATTGACGAAGAAAAATGGTTGTAGCCATATAATATGAGTATTTTTATACATGAACATGATTTACATCTAGGTAAGATCAAGATAAGGTGGAGGGAGGAATGATAGAAAAGTGGTAAATTTTTTCATGAAAATAAAATTTAGTTGTACTTGGGATTAATGATTCAAAGAATTTTAGATGAATTTGAAAATTATGTTCAAAATATGAAATTTAGGATTATGTTTTTGATTGGATAAGGAGGGAAGGGCCTTGATCCCATAAAATTATTATAAAAAAGAAGAAAAATCCATCAAAATAGATTGGAAAACAACTAGTTAGAAACAACAAAGAGCTAGAACATTGTTAGCAACCCAATAGGAACATCAAGTAAAGCATACAAACCAGCAATAATATTTGCATTAGGGCACATAGTCCACTTATCAAAACCAAAAACCACATCCACAATAAAACTAACCAGAGGCCACTAACCATTAAGTAGTCTTTAAAACATACTGCAAAGTCATACTAATACAAGCATAAGGTAATGGGTCAATGTAGGATCATGGGGTCCAAACTAGGCCCTTAAGTGGAAATGAAAATCAGGTATGTGCATGATCATCATGGAAAAAACATGCCCTTAAGTGGCCAAAATTTTAGAAAAATTAGAGTTAGGCAACTTAATGTAAAAATTTGAAAAAATTATCTATATTATTTAAAAAATATGTACGAATAGAATATGTAGAAAATTGAATGTAGTTTCTAAAATACTAGGTTTGTTTAAAATAAATAAATCTATTTGGTGAAAATTTAAAATTTCAAAGTAGTACTAAATTTCCTTGGAAAAAATAAGTAGATTCTGAACCACCTAACCGCAATAAAATGATAATATTTTTTTATAAGATTTTAGATATAAGTAGAGGACTTATGTCTCGATGTGGTGCATATTTTTTTGTAATTTTTTTCCAAGTAAATAATTAATTATGATTTTTTTATTACAACATTTAGAAGATATCAAAACCTGTATGTCTGACCACCTTAACTTGGTAAAAACTTCATGAAATTCAATTTTTCTTTTTTTTAATCCTATAGTATGCGAAGCATAGAATGTGACGCATGTTTTGGATTCAAAAAATGTGATACCGTTTGAAAGCTATAGATGTTTTCCAATCATCCTATCTATTAGGACTTTAGTCGTAATTCAAATAGAAAATGAATAATAATTACTAATTAAATTCAAAGTAAAGCATAATTTATATTTGTGGAAATCTAAGAATCTCCTTTAAAAACCCTTTTTGTTTCATCAATTTTGGGTAAAAAAAAGTTGTCAACCACATACCCATCATATTGCCACTTTTTGGCCCATCATGATCTTGCACATACCCAATCCAAAAGCAGAGTTAGGTAACTTGACATAAATATTTGAATAGGCTATTAACATAATTTGGAAAATATGTGAGAATAAAATTTGTAGAAAATTGAATGTAATCTCTAAGATACTAGTCCTCTTTTGGAAAAAAGTAAATCTATTTGGTGAAATTTTAAAATTTCGATACAATAGTACTAAATTTTCAAGAAAAAAATTAAAAGCAAGTGTATATTTGACCAACTTAAGTACAAACTGTAAAAAATAACATTTTTTTTTTAACTTTCAATATAAGTAGAGGACACATGCCCGAATGTGCTAGATTTTTTTTAATAATTTTTTTGCAAGTAAATAATTAGTTATGAATTTTTTATTAGAAATTTTCAAAAAATATTAAAACTTGTTTGTCTGACCACCATAACTTGGTCAAAAATTCATGAAAATCAATTTTTTTTTTTTTTTAATCCTATATTATGCAAAGCATAGAAAATGTTGCATTTTTTGGATTCAAAAAAGGTGAAATCATTTAAAAATTATAGTTTTTTTTTCAATCAACAGGTCTATCAATTAGGAGTTTAGTTAGAATGCATGTAGAAAATCAATACTAATTATCTATTTAATTCTAAATAAGTCATATCTTATATTGGTGGGAGGCTAAATTTTTTATCAATAACCCTTTTCATTTCATCAAATTTAGATAAAAAAATGTCATCAACCACTTTTGGGTCATATCACCACTTTTTGGACCCCCATGATCCTACACTCACCCTAATATAATAAACCAATCTAAGAGTAAAACAAAAATATTAAAAACCATACATATAAAGGTGCTACATCCAAAGAGTTTTAAACAGAACAAAAACATAGAGAAAAAATAGTAGATTAAGAGTCTATGATAAGACTCTAGTTGTCTTGAAGATTCACCACAACACCCAACCAACTCTCATTGATCACCTTGTTCTTAGGCTTATTAGCTTCAATCTTTCAAATAGTTAAATTTAGGATTATGTTTCTAGTTTTAAAATATATAATTTATTCTAATACCAAAATTATACATTTTTGTTAAATTAAGGATATAGAATTGGACCTTTTATTTCTATTATTATGGATAAAAAGTGATTCTCTATATAAACAACCTAAGGGCTATTAAATGCAAATTTTTAAAATTTTCTTTCTTAAAAAAGTGTAATTAATGTTGAGGTGTGGAATGGATTTTTTCAACTTTTTTTATTATGAATTATTTGATATGAATTAGGTATAATGGTCCAAACCCTTATGTATGGATTCCTTCACCTAACTTAAATAATCATAACATTTTATTAAATGTGTAAAGCATAACATCTAGTTTGGGTTCATATAGTTTTAAAAAATAGATTTGAAAATAAAATTTTATCAAGAAAAAATATATATACCTTGTAATGCCCCGTCTTATAACCTAAGGAATGTTGCAATTGTGTATTAAAGTGAAATATTTTTTTTTTTAAAGTAATAATATTAACTTAATTAGTTGCATACATTCACTAAGTTACGCGACGTTACACTACTTGAGATTCCATAGACGACTTTAGTATTTTGCATTGCACATATTTAATTAACATAAAAATAAACATTGCATATCATTTGAATTCCATTCATAAAAGTATAAAGTACAAATATGGTTCTTACATTGCATTTGAAAAGATATTACAATACTCATTCATCTGATGAGGTAGATCAATAATAGTTACAATTACATTTTACAAATGTTCACGTCATAAACAATTGAGGGATGTTACAATTACAAGATTTCCAATAATGCAATAAAGGAAGTACACATATGTATCCAAGTACGAGCTCTCCATTCATGAAGCTCTCATTGCCATGATCATAAACTGGGGACCCAACAGAGTAAGGTGCACATTCCACCCAACCATGTGGTACTCGTAGGTCCACCCCCCATGCTAGGAGATAGTAATATGGTTACCTAGACATAACCTATTAACCCTAGACACAAGTACATAACTAATTGATGGTTACATTGCTTCCAGAGTTTAAGACAATCAAATGTGCTAAGAACATAAGGTAAACTATTATTTTAGGTGGAGTGTCATCACAATATTGCAAAGGTTACCCTGGTGTTTCTTCCTAGGTTCCGGCCCCCAACTTGGTCACCCTGGTAACCTCTTACGAAACCCGGCCCCATTGCATACTATTGCGGAATCAAATATCTTTTAAGGTAACAAGATATCGATTTTCCATTCCAGGCCTTCTCATCTTATACTCAAGACTGAACTAGCTTAAGAGTCCATAAGTGAGGCATAATCATCTTATTAAAGATTTTAATTCTAACTACTATGTTGTTTAGTTATCACTGACTTACTAACTCTTTGTAAGTTACCCTGACACCACTTTGTGTGTCGGCCCTTGCACAGAGCCACTCCCCTAAACATAACAAAGGTATTCTAAGTTTCCCTAACTAAGGTTTACAAGGTGCACAAAATTCAATCACATAATAACAAATGACACACAACGGTCATTAAATCTTTGTTCATAAATCCAAGTGTCAAAACACCAAACTATAACATGTGCACTACCCTAGTAAACTGAAAAAATATGAAATCATTAAGAAAATAACTTCTTCAAAGAAAACTATGTCTGGAAGACTTACTATCACAATTATCCCAATCTTTTACAACTGAAGTAATAGGGGTAAACATAACTCAAAAGTTATTACAGACAAACAAACAAACTATCGTTTGGATTTCCTAAATCCATTTATTACAATCACTCATCTTATGCAACTACTTGAAATAAACAAGATTCAATTTGCAATAATAAAGGAGAACTAACTATTTCATTCCAATTTCCACAATCATGCTTATTAATAAAATTCAACTCCCTATTACAATAAATCAATATAATATCCTCTTCTTATTCACTTAAATGTTATATTTCCTCAAAACCTAGTTAATTATAAATTAACTTTAACAAATACAAAATTACCAAAATCAACCAATATAAAGTATATAAATAGTGTATATATATATATATATATTATATATATATACACTATATTATTAATAATATATAATATATATATATAACACATATAATATATATTATATATATTTGTTTTAACTAAATCGAAATTAATTTGAAACCATACGAATTTTTATTTTAAACCAAAGAAAATAAATTTTTAAACAATACTCGGCTGCACCACAGTTTACAGCAGGTGATGACTCCACACAGGGTCGACCTGTGTAACGGCGGCGGTTGTGGGAGTTGCTCCCACCGTCGCCTCCCTTAGGGGTGGCGGCTGTGGGAGCGGCCGCAACCATCTCCCACTGTCGCCTCCCTTAGGGGCGGCGATTGTGGGGATAAACCCCCGCGGTCCCTTACCAGTAATAGATATAGGTTTTTAAAACAATATAATAATATTTCACGAAATCTGCGTATGGTTCTGCGAATTTCCAAGTTCATTTCAATTTACAAAAAAATTGAAACCCTTGATTTTGCCGGTACGGTGATTTCAAACAAAAATTCATATAATTTTAAAAAATACATTACTTTCACAATTCAATTTATATATATGTGAAAGTATATATATATATATAAAAGAGAGATATATATATACAAAATTCAACTGGGGTTTCATATGAGGAATCTTAAGAAAATTCTACAGAGTTTTCTTATGGAATAAATTTTCAATAGGGTTTCATTGGGGAAATTGGGGAAATTATAAAATTTCTACAGGGTTTCAAAAGAAAACACGCACAACATTTCTAACCAAATTTAAATTTAATTTATTCCCTGAAGATTCAATTCCCTTTTCAACAATAATTTCCCTCCATGATTTTTACTCAAATTTTTTCTACAAAGAGAAAAGATGTTTTCAAGAAATCCACAAATCCTAACAGAGAATATACAGATAAATAATTTTTCGAGAAATACAAAATTTTAATAAAAATGAAACTTTCTTTTCTCAGACATTCTTTTTAAAAAAAAATAAACAATTTAAAACACAAGGGAAATACCTGTTTCCTTTGCTTCAAAACTCTGTCTGTGTTGAAAGCCTCTATTTCCTGTAGCTTCCAAAACCTTTCCCGAACACCAATTCCCAATATGCCAAACCAGAGAACTTCCACAAATATACAACAATACCAAAAACATAAACAAAATTTTTAACAGAGCACTAATTCATTTCCCGTGAAGAATAGAATAGAATAAACCTCTGTATTTCCCCAAATCTCAGATAACCTTTGTGAATATCCTCAACCAAAAGCAATAAATTTAACTGGCACACTTGTCGAGAAGAACAAATATCTTCCAACAACTTCTCAGCAATCTTTTAAGATTTGTATGCATTTAATTTATTTAAAATTTTCAATTTTCAAAAATACAAAATTTATTTAACAATTAAAAATGCCATTTCCTAAATAATAATAATTTAAAATTAAATCTATTCACACAATTTAAACAATTTTAATTTAATTAATTAATTTATTTAATTAAATGAATTTAATCTTAATGATCAAATTATTTAACCAAACAAACTAATTAATTAATTAAATAAAATGTAAAACTTATTTCTTTAACATTTAAAAATTAATTTAAATAACAGTAAATTAAAGAATAATAAACTATCATTAAAATTGTCAAATTTTTCCTTTCAATCAATTGATCCAAACAGGAGCATACAAGACCATCTATGGCTCCGAACTAAAACTGACAATGTACTGTGACCGGGTTAAAGACTAGACTAGGATGAACCATGTTACTACCTCCCAATCAACATTTCCGTTGAGTCTTGACACGCTCAGACCTGAGTAACCAGGTGGAGTCGGTGTCATGTACCTGTAATCCTACAACCAAACAAATAACATGCATATATACATAATCCATTGTACAAGCACACCGTGCGGAGAAAATTACGAAAATCACAAGGCACTCACAAGCGAGTAATGCAACTCCGTTCTCCACACCAATACACATCACATCAGATTGAAAAATTAAATAACAGTTAGTCCATCATAAACATATATATATATATTGCAACAACATCTAAAGGAAAATATCTACGCTATATCAAAGCATGTCAGAAATCAATTATCACCATACAATGTATCATCATATCACAAAGTGAATCCACTATCGCTCAAAATCA
>VDFB02357944.1:0-14178 GCA_007258455.2 Sequoia sempervirens
GAAAAAGAAATCCATCTTTTTGTAATGAGTTTTTTAAAATTTAAAAACATTCAAGAACCCCAAAATGGTTTGAAATTGATGAGCATAATAGAAATCCTTGAAGGCAAGAGGTCATCACAAACCATTCGGTTGTGAGCTTCAAAAAAATTCAATGAATGGTTTTCCAATAAGATGTATTAACCAAAATATTCCAAATTTTTATACAATTACTAAAGATGTACAAAATGAGACCTTTACTAAATAAATTTCAAAATGCATCATTAAATGTATATTAACATCATCCACACTCTAATTAAGAACATTAAAAACAACACCAACACAAAGAGATAAAATTAAAAAGTTCCAACTAATGATGTTATAATAATCCTCCCCAAGTTGATCCTCTCATCCCAATCATTATACTTAATGTTTTGGTACTTGAATCATGTTTATTATATTATGTGCTCCTCAACACTATGTAAATTAGAACTCTTAATAAACATGTTTTGAAGAGGAAGCATTTTCTCTTTCTATTACCATAACAATTATTCTTGTTTTTGTAACTTGGTATTTCTACTTGTAGATTTTCAACTTGTTATTATGTAAATCATTCTTTGATACCCAAGTAGTTTGAAGACCCTTTTAAGATGAAGAAAATATAGATTTATCATTTGTAATCCTCATCCTTCCTTGCTACATGAGTAATCTTTTTTATGAAAACCATGTTTAGGAATGAAAATATCCAATCCCTTATGCTTATGAACTAAAGTTTGCAATTCTTATGGTTCTTTTGGCCTTATAGATTCTTGAATCATTTTATAATATAAAAGCTACATATAACCTACTTTGGCTCTAATAATTGTAAACCCTTTAGGAATTCTAAATTGTTGCATCTTTTCTTGATTTTCCCACCATTGTTATTCCTTTTAAAAATTTTACAAATTAGGCAAAGAATCCTTGCACTTATATAGAGGATCCTTAGGTATGTTCTTAAAATTATTTAAGGTTAAATGACTTAATCTAAAATAAAGGCATATACGGATATCTTGCAATTGTAACCTCTTTACTAGTGTGAACATATTTGATACCTTGATGGCATGACATAGATGATGTTGCTTGATATTGCTTTATCCATGGATACCCAAGTAAAATATGAGATACATCTAAAGAAGAAATAATATGACATAGAATAAGAACTTACCTCAACTTTTAGACCAAAAAATTAAGGTAAAATAATGTATCCTATAGTTTCAATCAACATATCATTATTCAATTTTAAAGAAACCCTCAAATATGCATATGCTTGTTTATAAAATGATGATAAAACAAAAATTATTCAATGCATGTACATTTTATTGGTGAGTAAGATCAATAAACACACCCTTACATGGTTCATGATCCACACAAAACCAAAGGACCATTATAATTATTTGGTAATATCTCACAATGTGAAAAAGGTGTCGAAAAAATTAGCATACCTAAATCGTAAATTGACTTGTCATAAAGTGGGTGGGTAGCTTAGTGGTGGAGATTTGCATCCTAACTAGTTCATGGAAATTTCAACATGGTATTAGAGCCAAGCTAGGTTCATTTGACACCTATGTTGTGGCTCAAGGGAGTGTGTTGGAGAAATGATACACACCTAAGCCATAAAAGGACTCATCACAATGTGAGCCATTAGCTCAATAGTAGAGCATCCTAACACCAAATGGGAGGTCCTAAGTTTGAATACTGGTTAGTCCATAGAAATTTCTATAAAATTCAATCACTAGTACATAAGAAGAAGAATAAGTACCCTTATAATTTTTATTAATACCAACAAATCATTCCTCACATGTAGGTGAATCAATGATTTCAAGCTTGTCAACATGTATATGTACCTCAATCTCATGACCCTCATATAAAACCATTTTATTAGATTTATTTAGTGTAAAATATTTAAATTTTCATTAGGAGGAACAATTAAAGGATTGACCCCAATATTAACCCCCTCAACCTAAATTTTTTTTATCAATCAAATCCTTAATCAATTATTCCTTAATCCCATAAAATGTTGAGTATAATTACAATTAACTCTACAATTTAATAACAAAATTCTTTCTCATTATATCTTTTGGGAATATCCTTAGATTTATCTAATGGCATAATAGGAGGAAGTGTAATCATGTTTGCACTAAGTAAATTTTGAAGCACATTTTACAAAGGAAAAAGTTGGAGGCTTTAGAGTCATAATATTAGAAACATTTATAATGTATAGTTTGTACAATGGTCATTTCCATTATTTTTTACTATCCTTTTGGAAATAATTTTTCTTTTCAAATTTACAAGGGTAGGATGATGTAGATGAAGCATTAGAAGATCCATAATTAAGTGTGGTAGCCTCTAACAACTTTTGTTCTTAACATTCATCTCACTTGCACATGCAAATGTTAAGAATGTATATACTTTGTAGATCCTTGTTTACAGTCAAAAAATATAAAATAATAAACTTCAATCCAACATTCCCAATATTTGCATTGACCAATTTCAATATTAAAAAGTAGACCCAAATGGAAGATAATACAATCATTTAATAGCATAATATTTTAAATTTCATGGGAAGAACTTAGCCAATAACTTATCATCATACACAAAATCCAACTATGTAGCACTAAAGAACCTTGAATGTGTCATGGGATCTCCTTTAACATTGTGCATCTCAAATCTAGGATCCAAAAATCCAACAAAAATGGATATGTAAAATTTTTAATAGAAATTGAATTGTGTTTGATTTTTATATGTATGTCTTTTTTTGTTTCCATTAGGTAAGGAATCAACATTACTTTTCATCTCAACAAGCCTTTAAACATTAATGTCAGGGGTAGATAGAGGCACACTAGGATTAAGGACATGAATGAAAGTGGCAAGATGAGAAATGGAAGGTGGTGTAGTATAGAATTTTAGAGTGACATAATAAATGAGTGTGGAGTGACAAAGACTTGCGTAGGAATATCACAGTGGGGGGAACATGGGAAGTGTAAACAAAACTAATGAGAACTAATGTGGAGACAAGAGAACTATGTGCATCATAATAAGTAAGCATGAGATGAGATCTAGGAAAAAGGAGAGGATAAATTTAGGGAGATTTGGTGGAAGGAGAAATAAATTGCATAAGATAGATATGAGTAAAACAATAAGGAGGAATACATGAAGAAGAAACTGGGATGGAGGGAAAATGGCACATCACTCAAAGGGATTGTTGAGCTTATCCTTTTACCTATTTAACTTTAAGTACTTTCTTTCCACATAGCTTATTAATTAACATAGTATATGAAGGAGATCAATCATTTTACTAGGATTAATATTACTAGCCAAATTTGCAAGATCCAAAGAAAGGTTGTGTGCATCAAAGCTATATCTTGATTACCATTTTCTCAACAAGGGCCTCATGGTCAAATGATTCTTCTCCATTATGATAAATTTAGTATCATGCATATTCCCAATCATACCAATTTTAGCTTGATTCACAACCATGGTGGGATTGAACTATGACTTCTTACTAGGAAAAGAGGATGATTTTGGTATTAGAAGGAAATAAGGATTGAACAATGTTTAGATTTGATTAAGAAATTAGACAATGAGAAAGAACTTAAATCTAAAAACTAAATAAGATTCAAGAAAACCTTTATGGCCAAATCGTAGGACATACCAAATTAAATGGCTTTGCCAAAATGAAAAGAAAATAATTTCTTTAGAGTTTTCTTTTCTAATTAGCTAGGATAAATAAATACAATAAGTAAACACACAAATTACCTTCGAACATACAATTGAATTTAAAAATACTAGACAAGCACACTATAGAATTGACAAAGAGGGTTGGGGTTTTTAGCTTCATTTGTTATATGGAGATATTTTATTGTAATGTACATAATCAATGATATGATTCTTGATTTTTTATAAGTTTTAATATTATGACACCTTAACAAACCAAAATATGGCTTTCATGGTTCACTCCTACATGTATGGAATTTACATTTTCATCTACAAGTTTGACCCTAAATTTGTAGTTTTAAAATTATTTTGTGAACTTGACCACTACACTTCTAGCCTTTAGGAATTTATTTATCTCCATTTCTTAGACTATGTTGAGAGCCATTATAATGTTTTTTTGCACTAACTTTGGGAGGAAACTCATTTTTCCTTACTCAAACCCTTGGATTGATTTAAAAAAATTGAACAAGTTAAAATACATGCCAAATATAAATGCAAGTGCCTAGGTATTTTATCCTTGTAATCTTAAAAGTTGATGTGATACTCTAATGATCAAATCATATGTTGATCTATGATACATATGCATCGATATCTAAATGAATTAGAAAATTTTCTTTAATATAACACTGTAGCTCTAAAATTTTAATATTTCATGCTCAAATTGTTGAGAAATAACTAATTGGAAGTATTTCAACTTGGGACCATATTTAAATTTGGATATATAAATGTGTGTGCCAAAGAAAAAAAATGAAAAGAATAACATTTGCATCTATATCCTTGATATGTTTGAAGCTAAGTCTAGTCTAGGCTCAAGTTAATGGCTAAACTTTTGCAAATAAAAATGCAACTTGGTTTGTCTAGTACATATGTGTTTAGTTTATTTGTTGTGTTATTAGTTGGATGATAGTTAAGGTGTCCACTACGAAATGGTAGATGATGGGGAGGTGATATTGGAGCATTCTGACACTTGAAATAATGTTGTAGATGCATTGAAAAATCCAATCAACATAAAGAAGTTCAAGGGGTGTAGTATTGAATTATAGACCTCTCATCCCCTAACAGATAGTTGATAGTTTTGATATTCATTTTTCTCTTGAAAGGTGTTTAACAAGACAAAAATATATGCAAAATGGGGAAGCAAAATACTATATTGAAAATGCTTTAAAAACTTTCAAACAAATGCAATTTGAATTCAACAAATTTTAAAAAAATTGCATTTAGGGTTTCGAAATTAAACAAATAGATGCATTTTGAACTCTAAATAAATTGAATTTTAAATACCTAGTGCTCAATAGTGCTCGATATGCAAACTGGAATGATGAACTTGGAAGAGACAAACGGAAATTTGCTTTCGCTAGAAAGAAAAACCTTGTTTGGTAGCCGTCACGGTCTCTATTCACCGCACGCACCAGGGACAGTGACTGGTAAAAGAACAAAGTAAAAGTGATAGGTTAAAATGAAACAATTTTTTGTTTTTGTCATATTAAGGGGGTTCGGTCGAACCCATGTTCGACCGAACCTATTTAAATATGTTTTTTTATTTAGGTTTTCATTGGCTCGGTTGAACCATGGGTTTGGCCAAACCCATTCAATATGGTGAAAGGAAAAAATACGAAATTTCCTTCCTCTTATAAAGTGTAAACCACTATTCAACTTTCCCTATAAAATTGAACAATACTTGTAGCTATCAAGTATCAGAAACAAACTGCACATTCCATGACATATAATACATTTTTCAAAACATGAACCATAGAAACAATGATAAAATTTGCAAAAAAATAGACCAACGTCATAAATTTCTGCAAACATTCAGACATTAAATAAAAAATTTGCAAGCTTTGTTGATACCTGCAATGGTTTCATTTGCAATTCAGAGATAATAAACAACTTATCTTTTTTTCTATTGGCTCGAGCAGGTCTATTCTTCATTTTTGTTAAAGTAAATTAGGAAAATAGGAGAACATTATATATTTTTCAAATATTTAATCACTGTGTAGACACCCAAAATTGTCCTCTTGCAACACCTGTCTCAGCATTACATCATTTAGGCATCTTGTAGCACGCTCTGCCCTAGGTACCCATGTCATCATCTATTTAATTAAATAAATTTTATTTATTTAATTAAATTCATATTCATAATCCATCCATTTCGCTAATGTTAATTAAATAATTTATATTATTTAATTAAGTAAATCATTTCTATTCATTCTTCTAATGTTAATTAAATAATTTATATTATTTAATTAATGAAATCATAAATTCAATGTTAATTAAATAAATCAAAATTTATTTAATTAATAAAATCTAAAAGATCTTCGCTTTTCTTTCCAAAGCCCGAGACTTCGTGGTACATCTAATTTATTTATTTAATTAGATAATTCATGATTATCCTTCTAGATCTTTTGAGGATTATTTCCTTAAAGCGAGGAAATGAAATCTTTCTATCTTTGTTTGAAATCTTATCTCTTCTCGTTGTATTTCCTCTTTTGTCAAAAATCAAATCATTGTCGAATCTTGTCAAAGCTTATCTTCGTCAACGTCACGGCTCTATAAATACGGCCTCTCACAATCCATTTAGGAGGTTGATTCGTCTAGCACCCAGACTCTATCAAAATTAGTCTTCTGTCTTTATCTATCATTCTTTCTATTCGTCATTGTCATCGTCAAGTCGTTATGCTGCAGGAATGAGCACTCAACATTCCTCCATTGTCAACCCTTCAAAATCTCGCATTCTCATGCAGGTGGAGAAGAGCAATGGAGATAAATCGAGTTAATGCAGAGATCGGTTTGCATTTATGCTTCATATTGTGATTTTCGTATTATTTCGTACTCTATTGTGTATGATAGGATTAATTAGATTATTATTTTCAATACTCTAAATCTGCTGATTTTTACCCTATCTACATTTGGTGAACCCGACGTATTTCGATTTAATCATACATTTTGTAGATTTTTCTTCTAAAAGTTTGCATTTTCTAACCTTCGTTTGTCAAGTTTTGAGAGTAAATTCTTGCAGACTTTGGCATCATTGGCAGCGTACTTGGCGGGAGATTTTGATCTCCACATATTGGTTTTGTATTCAGTAGTGTGGATGCTTTCTCAATCGCTGGTATTATGTAAATGCGTTTCAATCATGATAAATGCGTTGCTTTTCAATATTAGAATGGTCTAGTGCTTATGCAGCAACCCTCACTCAGCACGACTATACTTAGTTCATCGCTTCTTCTTTGTCATGATTTGTCCTTAAATGCTGAACCGATTATACTTTTACCTGGTGCTGCTTTCAAAGGTGATTCAATAATATCAAGTGTCTTTATCTGCTATTGCCATTTAGGTAATTTCCTTCGTCTTATTCGATGATCCTTCAGCTAGCAAAATGTCGATCTTGTCTTATTTGGCTGACTCCCTCTGCCCATTTTGAAACCCTGATCGCTGTCCTGGCACGCCACCTGCAAACAATTATCCATCGCTTGTGCCCTCACTCGTCACTCATTTTCTTGTTTGCCCTTCTACTACGCGGGTCTCCTCCTGTCTCTGCTTTGGCGTAATCTTCCATTTATTTTTACCCGCCTCTCCTTCCGTTTGCCCACTCCACTCCAATCGTGCTTTTTATTTTCCTTAAGTATCTCTTTTGGCACACTTTTTAAGCTTTCACAAACTTTTTTTGACCTTTTATGCAATTATTCGATAGTTTCATTCCTTTAAGATTTTATTAGAAAGATCTTTTTAAGTTGGTTCTTAATTTTTTATAGTTAGTTTTTAAGATTTCTTTTTAATTAGATTTTTCTAATTGGATTTTCTTTAGATTAGATTTATTTTTAATTAGATTTTTCTAATTAGATTTTCTTTAATTAGATTTTTTCTTAATTAGATTTTTCTAATTAGATTTTCTTTAGATTAGATTTCTTTTTAATTAGATTTTTCTAATTAGATTTTCTTTAATTAGATTTTTTCTTAATTAGATTTTTTAATTAGATTTTCTTTAATTAGATTTTTTCTTAATTAGATTTTTTAATTAGATTTTCTTTAGATTAGATTTTTTTAAAATTAGATTTTTAAATTAGATTTTTATTAGATTTTGATTTTTAATTAGATTTAGATTTTAAATTTAAAAGTTTCTAATTTAGACTTAATTTAGAAGGGGCATTTTATTTTTCTTTTTATCATAACTTTTTCATATGGGCTTCAAATTGCGCAAACAAGGATTCATCGGAAAGCTAACAAGACGAACTTCACAACGTTGCAAATATTATCAGGTGAATGTGTCATAATCAGTTTTTTATCAGAATTCATCTTCTTCAAATAGCTTTCTTCTATACAAGTTTACTTGGTCTTTCTCGATTTTGTGGCTTGTAGGTGCATCAAAGGAGTTGGAACAACATTGGATCAATCACAACATCAATTTGGAAAGAGAAAATAATCAGGTGCATACATTCTAAGCTTTCATTTCTCATTTAATCATTGATTGTCACACATTTCAATTTAGGGCATAAAATCAATCATTGTTTGCAAACACATTTGGATTTGGGGTTTTTAAAATAAATATTGTCTTCCATCACATATCAAAAATCGGGTCTAAAATTAACCACTATCTTCCTACACATCTCGATTTGGGGTTAAAAAGAAAAAGTGTTTGAACTATTTACACACATTTCATTTCATTTCTAAGGGAAATTAATCTTTGCGAGTGTGAATCAAGTGTGTGTGTTCTCCAAAACACCTCACTTGGTTTTCTTTTTTCATACCCTTCGTAGGAGGCCTGCTTGGAGCACACACCCCTCCAAGGGACGACCTCAATAGAGTGTGAATCCAAAGACACGCTCGTTTGGGAGTTGAAATCTTGTCACTCTGAGCTAAGCCCCAAAGAACTTTATACCTTTGGCAAGTGATGGTGAAGGGTGGGTTAACCCTTTCTCCTGGCTTATTGGTAAGATTTTGCTTCCAAATTATACCTAGTCAACCTTGTGAAAACTCACGTGAGACCTAATTGGCCATACCCCACTTGACTAGTCATAGGGCTTGTTGTTGTGTATTCAAGTGCTTGCTTAATCATAACATCTAATCTTGGAAAACAAATTTACCATTGTGCTTGGTGTGTGTGTTCATGCATTTACATGTGAAATCTTGTGTTTGATATTTCCCAAGTCAAACTTCCAGTAAACACTTGCCACATCATCCAAGTCATCCAATCTTTTCATTCCTCATCATATCATCATCATCATCATCTCTTCAATCCAATCAACATCATTTTACACCATGACAACATTCGAAGACATAGCACTAGAGCTTATTCACATGCTTCATGAAGCTCAAACAAGCCAATCACCTTTAAAACAACAAATCATTCAAAGAGTCCATGACATGCTCAAACAACTTCAAAAAAACCAATCACCTTAAATGCAACAATTCATAGCACAAATCCGATACATCATAGCCAATGGTCAAGTCCAACAAGCACATCATCAAGTCCAATCACTACATCAACAAATTTCACATCAATCCTATGTGTCACCTATATCATCATATCAACCTCATCCATCCACATATCAACTTTCCCCTTCATCAACCTATCACAACTCTTCCAATGCCAACCCTTATCCACATCAATCAACCTTTCAACAGTCGTTATCCTATTCAACCCCTCCATCATCATCACAACAACAAATCATATCACAAGTCCAAACACCATTCCAACCTCAAGACATTCAACCACAATCCTATGTGTCACCTTCATCATCATGCCCACAAAACCCATTTACCTTCCATGTCAATTCCACATCAACATATCCACCCATATCACAACAAGAATATAGGATCCCAAGTCCACCTTGGCAACAACATCAAGATCCTTTAAGTCTTAATGCCACCTTTGACAAGGGGAACACCAATCTAGTCCATACACCCTTACCACCATCCAATCAAATGCCTATCTCTAATCCACCATGTCCTAGTCCTAATCCATTGGCCTCTCCACCTTCTAACCTATCAAACTATTCATTACCCCCACCATCATCTAATCCTTCATCAAATCAATGCCTTACATTTAGATATTTAAAACATAATTTAATGGCATTCCATAAATCCACCAATCCACCTATAAAGGATGTGACCCAAGGGATACAAGCAAGGAATCAATTGTCTCCATGTCATTCAACACATATACTTGAACATACCAAAGAGTCCTCAAACATCATGCCAAGTCCTTCAAGTCAACCATGTCAACCACAACCCCTTGAGCCAATTTGAGAGTCTCCCGTCATAAGTCCAAGTCACCCTCTTTCATGCTTCTATGTCATTGACCATCAAAAACATGTCAAGTCTCTTCAAGAGTCATCCCCTTCCACTTCCATGCAAGAAACCCAAGAGTTATATCAAGAGTCTACTCCCAAGCATGTGGAAACATCAAGCCCTAGTCCTAATCAAGATCAAATCATTTTCATCCAACCCATCCATAATCTATATCATTTTTATGATCAAGATGATATCCATAATGATGAAGAGCCTATCCATGAGAAACTTGATCCTATACCCGTCCATGAGAAAGATATTCCAAATTCACCTCCACCTAGTCCTATTCATGATCCATCAACATTCACTTCCCTTGATGAGACAAGTGCCTCCCAAGCACACATAGAAGATCAAACAAATACCTTGAATCTAAGTGAACACAATGCTAATCAAGATCCCAATGATCCCATGTCACCCACTATTGACCCCATTGCAAGTCCGCCATCATCTCCTATTGGTTTTTCTACCCTCATTCATGAATGTTCCTCCAATGAACAACAACAACCATTATCTTCTCCATCCAATAAGGAAATCATGTCTAGTGTTTCACCTACACCTAGTCCTATTTCCATTGCACACTCCAAAATATGAACCACCAAGGCAAAGGTTTAGGCCTTCATGAACAAGATATTTTGGAGCCCATCCATGTCAAAGTCCCTCCACACTCTTATGGCCTTGGACATATACCTCAAGGACACCAATCTCAAGATGTTGGTATTTCCTCCATGCATCCTAAGTCCACTTTCCATCATAAAGCCTATCATACACCTAAAACATATGTTGCCATTCCACCACCGTTTTCCTACAAATTTCAAAAGCATGTGACCATACACTTCCCTCCATCCACTCTACCAGCATTGCTTCCAACTCCTAATATCCCTACCATTCAATCCACTTATCCATTTATCCATAAATCCTCTAAACATCTTAATCATGACCAATCAATGCACACATTGTCTAAACATAAAGCTTCCACTCATTCCACCAAACCCAAGGGATTCCAAAATAAAAATTTGGATGCCTCTACACATAAAGTCAAAAATTCTAATGGTCCTAATGCCTTAGCATACAATTGCAAAAAGTCAAAGCCAAGTACATCTAAAAGGCTATATAAGCCCATACCTCCAAAAGTAAAGGCCAAAACTCAAATGGTTTGGGTACCTAAGAAAAAATAAATCAAGTCAACTGAGGCATCCACATCACAAAAATCCCAACCATCCCCTCCCATCCAAAATACACATTCCATCCAAAAATCTCAAATTTCGAAAACCCACAAGCCCAATAAAAGTCATAAAAATACTAAGTCTATGTGGGTACCTAAAGCACTTCATCATCCATCTCCTAAGCAAACATCTCCATTGCTTCCTACACCACCTTCCCATCAAAAGCTTCAAAGTTTATCACAATGTGTGCAACCATTGGTCATGGTTCCCTTCCATCTCACAACAAATCCACATAACTCCTTCTCCCCACCCTTCACTCATTATCCTACATATCTCCCCCATCACCTTCCTATGGTCCATGCTTTTGGCTAAGCCTTCCGATTCATCTTTTGCATAAGTCCCATATAATCCCTATCATCTTCCCGACATAATCTACATCATAATCCATCATCTACCTACTCCATCTCCCTTTCATGTCATCCCTTACCAACATCTATGAGCATCATGACATTTGACATGGTCCATGCAATGACATCCATCCCTAGTGGTACTATCACCTTTCATGCAATTAGACACTTGAGTCCCTCATATCCACAAGTCAAAAAGTCAAAAAGTAAAAATGAACAAAAGAATAAAAAATAAAAGTAAAGATAAATCTGTTCATCCAACGGTGAAAACCTGGTAAACAGGAACCCTGGATAAGTACTGTGATGAAAACCTGGCAAACAGACATCATGAGTAGGTTGATCTTCTATGTCACTTACACTTGGGGGCACCATGTCTTATCTATCCCTCCTATCATTCATGTCTTGTCATTTACATCCTACCTTCCATCTTTAGCCATCATATTGAGTCCATTCATACATACCTATCATATTGAGTCCATTCATCTAGCCTTCTTCTTTTGACCTTGATGAGGATATAGGGGTAAAGGTTGAAACATGCTTTGAGTATCTCTTGACATACCTCATCTTTCTAAACAAGGCTGTCATTATCCTATTGTCATACATTTTTTCTAGAAAAATCCTAAGTCTTGTACCTAGAATGGGGCATGTTATTCCTATGCGACATAGTCTTTGGAGATCACATCCTTGTTGTCTTATGATGCATACATCAATACCATCCATCCATCTATCATGAGCCTTTTATCCCTTATCCCATCACCCACCCTTGCACCTAGACTTGGTTTTCCCCTTGTCATTGGTATCTAGCACAAAGGCTATTCAAATTTTCATCCTTTGACACCTCAAAACATGTCAAAAGTCCAAAATAGTCAAAACATGTCAAAATTAAAAAAAAAAATCAAAACATTCCAAAAGTCCAAAAAAATCAAAACATTTCAAAATACAAAAAAATAAAAATATCCCCAAAAATACAAAAAAATAAATAAATCAAATAGCCAACAAAAATTCAAGCAATAATTCAAATGCAAGTCAATCCTTAATCCATATCAATCAAGACAATCAATCTTGTCAAGTTATCCAATCACATTCTTTGGTCTTGATCCTTATCTTGTTGTAAACCCAATCAATCAAAGTCAATCAGTCAATTATCAGTCATCCTTGTGCTGATCTAGGGATATGTCACTCTCCACAATGACAACACTATCATCATCAATCAATCAATCAATCAATGGTTTATAGCTTGACAAGGGCAATACCTTGTTTGTTTTTGTATCATTTTTGCATGCTTGCTTGCTTGCTTGTGTGTATTATCATTTTATCTTGCATTTGTATCAAATCCATATCATTCTAGCTAATATTCATATCTTGTGTGTGTTGGAATATATTTTTGCATTATCCTTTGCATCTAAGGTCACATAATACCTTTTGTGCATTAGGACTTTAATGCTCTAAGTCTACTTCCTCATACGTCTAGACAAGGTTGTATTACACTGGGGCACGAGACACATCGTCACCTTGGTCCTTATATCTTGGTGCATAATGCCTAGTGCTATAGCAAACATCATGGTTGCTCATCTTTCATTGCAGCATAACGTATCATCCATTCCTTCATCTTTGGTTCTTGACCCATCCCTTTCATTTCGAGAGCCTACCCATGTTTGGTCAACCTGCCTATCCTCTCAAGGGGGCATCATCATATTCTGATATCATTATCCATTTTCCTCTATCCATACCTTAGTTTCTTTGAAATGATGTTACTCGACACAAATCACATCATCTCGAACATCATCTCAAAGAGGGGCAAAATGTAGAAACCCAAAATTGTCCTCTTGCAACACCTGTCTTGGCATTACATCATTTAGGCATCTTGTAGCACACTCTGCCCTAGGTACCCATGTCATCATCTATTTAATTAAATAAATTTTATTTATTTAATTAAATTCATATTCATAATCCATCCATTTCGCTAATGTTAATTAAATAATTTATATTATTTAATTAAGTAAATCATTTCTATTCATTCTTCTAATGTTAATTAAATAATTTATATTATTTAATTAATGAAATCATAAATTCAATGTTAATTAAATAAATCCAAAATTTATTTAATTAATAAAATCCTAAAAAGATCTTCTCGCTTTCTTTCCAAAACAGAACTCGTGTGCATCTAATTAATTTATTTAATTAGATAATTCATCGATTATCCTTCTCGTCTTTTTCGAGATTTATTTCCTTAAAACAGGAAATGAAATCTTTCTATCTTTGTTTGAAATCTTATCTCATCTCGTTGTATTTCCTCTTTTGTCAAAAATCAAATCATTGTCGAATCTTGTCAAATCTTATCTTCGTCAACGTCACAGCTCTATAAATACGGCCTCTCACAATCCATTTAGGAGGTTGATTCGTCGAGCACCCAGACTCTGTCAAAATCAGTCTTCTGTCTTTATCTATCATTCTTTCTATTTGTCATTGTCATCGTCAAGTCGTTATGCTGCAGGAATGAGCACTCAACATTCCTCCATTGTCAACCCTTCAAAATCTCGCATTCTCATGCAGGTGGAGAAGAGCAATGGAGATAAATCGAGTTAATGCGG